>KZ063500.1:31749-49537 GCA_002091835.1 Anopheles maculatus | reverse complement strand
TGATCCTACTGGTGCACAGTGTGGTAGCTTATTTAATATGATAACGCCACTTATTAGAGCATCGTTTGATGGCGAAGGATTTATTATCCACAGCGTACCCTATCATTTCAAGCGTCTACAACCGAGGCTTTTCGCTTCGTCAGTGACGTTGAGACGGTGCATCCTGCATGGCACGTGTTCAACTCAGAAAGCCGATTTGGTCACTTCCTGACATTCTCGTACCACATTTTTCGAGCTTTTTCGGCTAAACCTTACTACAGAAACTGCTACGCCTGCTACCGAAACTGCTGTGACGAAGCAATTTTATGAAAACTGCATGCATCCGGTGTTGGAAATTTTCTTCTTCGTGGGACGCACTTATGATGAAGCGGTCGCAGTGTCTACCGTCGTCCAACGTCTGACGACCAGTTCTCGTCCGACTGCCGATGATAACCGATGATACCGACCGAAAACACGTTAACTGACATGGAAGTGAACAGTTTCCTGATTTAAAACTTGGTTTTCTGATACACAAGTTTTTCACGGAATTGTCCTTTGCACAACATCATGGAGCTGTCACTTTTTCGTTCAAATTTACCAGTTTATAAAATACATGTAAGTCGTAGGATGGTAAAATATTCGTTAAATAATTTAAACAAGTTGAATGATACACATGTTAGGATTTTTTGACTTTACATAACACTTTTCCCATTTTTCATCTACAATCCGTTCAAGTTTTATGTTTAATTTATGAAGTAAGCTGACTAAATCTGTGCAATGAGTTCAGTTCAGGGACTCGTTTCAAAAGGATTTGCATGATATCTTAGATAAAAAGAAGTTAACTTAAAAGCAATAGCTTTTCTTGGATTATTCTACTTGAGTCAATCAAAACATTCAAGATTGACTAGAATAATCTTAGAACAATAAAATATCAAACGATTTTCATAGAGCAAATGAACCGTACAAGTTTGGCTCGAGTTAACGATTTTTCTTTGAACGTGAAACGATTGAATATCCAATGACTTGTAATTTCCTTTAATCAAGAACTCAAATTTACAACATCTCATTCGCATACCAACAATTTGCAACCGTGCCACTTGCTCGACTTGCTTCATAACGAACTCAGAGGCGTTTTTTCTGTCCTATAGCTCAGACATTTCAGACACATTTTTTCCCTGCTCAGTATGATTCACTCGTCGGTGGAAATGTGTAAAAGTAAATGAAAAGGAAAAGGAATATAAATTGGCTCGAATTATCAGCAAAGCCAACAATCGATTGCATTTTGAGCTTATCAATCTTCATTTAAACGATGATTGCGAATTGAAAATGTTGGTGCGGTTTGCGATTTCGTGTCTTTTTCTTTGAAATCGATTACGTTTTTCAATTACCACCTTTTCTCTCTTGTCGTTCCAAAGCGAACGATGATGAGCCACTCAACGAAGGAATATCCAAATTATCTTCATCTCCTTTATTATTTAGATTATGTTTCCACCATTGCAAATCATTACCATTACAGCAAGCTTAATTGATTGTAGCAGTTTTATTGTGTCTTATTTTGGGAAATATTCCTGTATTACTGAGAACAATCTACCATATAGGTTGCTCTTCAATTATGTTTTTAGAGACACGTATTTAGACAATAACATACGATGGATATGTGTTAGATAAAGACTCTATTAGAAACACAACACTTTGGCTTTTACAGAGAACATTGTGACACACAAGAACATGAGAAGTATTATTATACTAGTTTTCTTTTCATATTTTATCGTTTATCTGTTGTTATAAAGCTCATAAAAATACTCATGTTAAGCTACTTTAAAACCGGTTTAAAAGCTCCAACAAACTTATCGATGAAGATTATGTAGGTATACAAAAGTTTAGAGGGGTAGAGAGTATGGGTAAACCGTATTATTGGCCATCAAATTGGCCTGCCATTCCACGGCCTTACTTGTTGCTATGGTGGGCTAAGAGATAAATATTCGATGAACATATCGCTTCACTAATTGCTGAGTCCGAACGATAGCCACTTACCAAAAAGGGGTTCAAACGGATAAATAGCCCTTTGTGTCGGTTCATTCTCCCTATCCAATTCACACGATTCCTTATTGTTTGATCGCCTTCGATAGGACCCTAATATAGTGCATTGAACGCCTCTTCAGCAAATCGCCACCCTGCTTGAGGTTGTCATTTGAGTGGCTGCTAGCTTTGAATAAGGGTCTGGGTGAGCTTTCCACAGACGTGTCTTTATCAAACACTTGTCGCCGATACCCTTTCCATCCGAGTAAACTGTTACAGCACTTGGAATAGCAGCAAACAACTTAAAACTAAGCTAAATGAACAGAACATATTATATTTAAAATGTAATAAATCCTTTGGTGTTCACATACCTTACGCTACACAACGATTTAAGGTTGAGAGGCATATTTTTAAAGCAACATAAGTGTTTTAAACAATTCATACGTTATAGTTTTTTCAAGTATTTTTATCCAGATTCTTGTATGTCCTTCAATTAAAGCGTCCTACCAGCGTCCTCAGAAAGACACTGCTGTTAACTCACCCATACAATCGCCAAACGTGTGTGAAACAAGCTGTGAAAGCAAGAATCACGTCCAAAATCTGCCCCTTCCTCGTACAGAAGGAAATAAAATTAGCAACAGTCACGATTGTAGCACGGAAGAAACTTTGCCTATGATTGTCATTCAGCAATTTCACTCCATCGTGGATGTAGCAGCATGGAAGCCGGGCTGGAACCGAACTGTGCACGAAAGTAGATAAACAAAGATATGCCAAAGTCGGCACGTGCTTCAAGTAAAGGAAGTGACTGTCGGTCACATGGAACACTTGGAACCTTGTAGAACAGGAAATAACAAACCGAATGAGTGGCCCGATTTATCCGATCTAGTCGATATTATCTTTACCGTACCTCGGAAGGCTGTGTCCAGCAAGTTGGGAGCAAAGAAAAAACGATGACGATCCGTGATTTGTTTAGCACTAATTAACACCGATCAGTCTAATTAAGTGTAACAAGTTGGGATTATCCAAAAGATTGAACAGGAAACTTATTATTCGATAGGCGTTGCTTGGTGCGTTGCAGTGCTTTAAGATTGTTTCTTATTAGAATATTTTCTCGTCGGTGAGTGTGTTCGTTCGCGTCCTTATTGTCACATGAAGCAGCGTTTCGTATCATTTATTGGTGATCTTATCGTAGATGCATGGTACAATAGGCCGCGGAAAATAATATACTTTACACGGAGAGGCATAAAACTCCACGAGCATTCTTCCTTATCTTCCGTATCAACGCCACGAACCATGAATTAGAAACCAGTGGTAATGAAACGTTTCATTATTCAAATTACCTGGAACCTTTTCCCTTCCAAGCATAAACCACCACAATCGTTCCCAGCCCGAAGCCCGAAAGTTCGTTTAATATTCGCTTTTATCCTCGGCTTTTTGATTTGTATCTTTGTATGCTTCATTTTTTCAGGAATGGTTTTACACCCAACAACAAACGGTTGCTTTACCTTTGCTTCGATATGAATGCTCTTTAAAGCGAATGCCTAACACAGAATTGTGGAGCAAATTTAGAGGTCCCTCTGTCTGCTTTACAGCTGTTAGTTCCACTTACAGCTCCAGACCGGCTAGTAAGAATTGCTATTCGTTCGGCAAGCTAATGCCGCGTGCTAACGATTTGTCCGCGCAACATCCTGAAGCTTAAACTTTAAGGCAAAAGGTATTATTTTGAGAGCCGACACACCTACCGCCCTAGGTGTGAACATCGTACCGCAACTGAACTTTTTGGAAAGCAGCCAAAGAACATGCAAGAAAAAAAGTTTGTGAGACCTCGAGGAATCGGAAGAATTGTGAGTATGCGGTCTGGTTTTCCGGTAGCTGGGCAATTGAAGTCGTACTCAGTCCGAGGTGGAACTTTTTTTATTCCTTTGTTCTCAAGAAAAATGGGAAATTCTAACGTGGTTCTATTAACGATCGGATTTTCCGACCTTGCCCAGCTGCTGGAGAAAACAACTTTTTTTTCCAAATTTCTTCCATAAAGCGCGCGTTACAGTTCTACTTATTTTTAATCGCGATAGTGAAGCCATGGCAGTCCGCTATCTTGACGGTACGAATTAATCGCGCCGTACGAATCATTACTGCCATGGCGGAAAGGTACGGGCGTGGCATGAGTTCGCCCTTTTCCCCGTAGCTTAAACGAGGTCACCTTAAGCTTATGTAAATTGGTCGTCCATTATTGGTGAGAGTCATTTTCTTCCGCTTGAATTTTTCGTCCAACTGCAAAAAAAAAAATCCCTGCCCGACACAATATATCGCCATGCATGAGTTTTGGGGCGGCCTTCAATTTCTGCCCGCCACTCCGTATCCCTGTTAGCTGAGGTAGTTTGCATGTTAAGCGTTGGAGGGACGGCACAGAACATACGAGTGTCTTGACACCTTCTCCGACGATAGCGTGATTCCAGCCGTACAGGAGCAGCATTTGCATTTGCGTCTATCTCAAAGACAAATAGCTTATCTTAATTGAGCCTTTGCTTGCTTCTTTCATCCGGGTCGCGGTTTGCTACACACTCATTTCTAGCGTTAACCACACCGCCAGGCTAGCCGTATTGTGGTTTGTCTGAAATGAAATCTCACCAAACGGCGCGGTACACGTGATTTAACAATACTCCACGCTTTTTGGAGGTTCCAGCATTCTTTTCTGGTGAATTTTAGGCCAACCACATTTGCATGCCCACATCTATTTGACATGTCCATTTATATTCATTGTGGGCTTTGCGAGCGATGAGCATAATCTGCACCGATGCAGATTGTGTTTCATGTTCTTTTTTTGTAATTTGACAATCAGCCTTTAGCACATAAATTGCTCAACACAACAGTGATAATGATGGATTCATGTTCAAATTAAACGAAGCCTAGATGGAACTAATGCGCAGTTGTTAGATGTGATCAGTGGAAGCGATTAATTATAAATATACGACACTATTAAAACAGCTTTAAACTTGTTTAGTTTAGAGACTTGTTTAGCCGAAGTTTGATTGTTTAGGATGTATATGTTAATAGATTTGTATATGTATATGTTTAATAGATGAGTTTTTTTGCTTTGATTCTCCATAATCATTTCATGTTCTATGTTTCCGTTTTTTATAATTCTGCTTTGTTGATTCAATGCAGGAACATGAAGTATTTTAAAATAAAATTATGTTGTTTTCAAGCTTAAAGTAGATATCCTATTAAAGCAGATATCGCCCTTTGTTTTGGTTTCATTTTTGTTTCAATAATTACGACCACTTCACTTCCATTTTACCCTGGAACAAATGCTCCAACATATTATCTAATTGCACTGGTCGAATTGTGTTGTCGAGCCGGGCTATGATCCCGTTCGACTATCTGAGACCGGAGGATGCCTCCGACTCAGACTTGTCAAGACCGGAAGCTTACCTCCGACTTGACTGGAATATTTCGGCTAGAAAGAAGACCGGAAGCTTACCTCCGACTTCAGTGAGCACACATAGAATGGTTGTCTTGAAATGCTGGTTTATTGCTGTTCTTACTGGCTAATTTATATTAATAAAATGCTGACCGATTCGCGGTCAGCATTTGGATTGTTTATCGATCGCTTCCGATTCGCGGTCAGAATTTGGATTGTTTATTGATCGCTTCGTTTTTGTTTTAAGTTGAGGGACAGCATTGTTGCGTTTTTGTTTGAGGCGAGGGACAGCATTGTTGCGTCAGCAACATACTCCCCCCCGTAATTCCTCCTAGAGGGGTTACAATTCAATCTCTTCTGGTCTCCTAAAACGAGGGGGTTTTTCTTCGCGTCCCCTTTGTTGAAAATATATTGCTACTGCCGCTAGTATCGCTATTATGGTGCATAAGCTCAGTATAATTATATAATTTTCATTCTTCATCTCTGATTTTACGGGTTGAGTTGGCAGCTTATCAATAGGTTTGAAATATGTTTTGTATGATTCCGCACTTTTAAAAATTGTCGGCTGAATTTCAATAACTTTCGTTTCCAATTTACAATCCTCTGACAAGGTTATAATTCCTGCATTATATGTTGGATTAGTTAAGGTTGAGTTGCAGTTTAGTATTATATCTTGTGGACTAGATGAGTAATACAAGATTTGGTTAGAAGCGCTCAACCTTTCGAACTTCGTAAAGGGTTTGTCTATGCGTATCATAATGCAATTTTCTGCGGTTTGCTCATGAAGTAACGCGGCAGCTACACAGTCTAGTCTTTTTTGTACTATTGTTTCGAAAGAAAGAAAATGAGTTTTGTTCAGTTTCTTTAAGTCTATCGGATAAACATAATTTTTCTTTTCGCTTATTGCTATGCGCTTCTGAGTAACATTAAGAATAGTTTCGTTTTTAATGTCAGGAATGGGAATGATTTCAAAGATTTCAAAATGTTCATTCGATATAATTGTGTAATCTATGTGAAATACAATTTCGTCACTAATAATTTCTCTTTTTCGTATCTGTTGAGCGTGTCTGAGGATGCTGTTGTTTATCAGCTTGTCTTCAATCCCTTTTATCGTATTTTCTTGATCATTTTCGCTCAACGGATCATTTTGGAGATCCTTATATTTGTTAATAATGTTTCGTATAACCGTAGTTCCTAGCATGATCGTTTCTTCGACGTGTTTATTAAAAACGTTCTTCTTATTTTCGTTGAAGTTTTTCGTCAGTTCAAAAATGCCATTGTTCAATTGCTCTAATTTTATTTTAAAATGATTTTCAATTTTCTTGTGCTCCTTTTTTGTGGTTTCTATAGAGTTAGCTATTGTGGAAAATTTTTGATCTTCAACACTTCGAAAAACAGCGAGTTGTTCATCTATGTCACTTCCTCCGAAAAAGAAGTCTTTTAAAATTCCAAATACGCCACGACTTCTTTTAACTCGTGTTCTGGTAAAGTCTTCTATGGTTTTAAGTGCATCATTACATTCAACTAGTAATGCGGTTTTGAGGCGTTCAAGGTTCGCATCTGTCTCATTTAACATGTTCAATGCTGTTCCGAAGTTTTCTCTTATATGGAGAAGAATTGATGTATCATTATTCGGATATATTCGGGTATGAAGGGTAGTTTCCCAAATACCCCCCCTCCCGTCGTTGGAGTTTTTGAATACAATACTACGTATGTTCCTTTCTCTGTTAACTTATCTTTACAATCCACGGATAAATTCTTACTCTTCAAGTCTTTTGCTCGGTGACAGACTTATCTAGATCTTAAACTTGCTTTGAGAGAGCGTATTCTGGTAGGTATTTCTGCATGAATTTTTCAATTTAAATTTGAACATAAACTTAACACTAGAACCGTCGGACTTTTCAACGGTTTATGGCGGTTCTAGGGTGAACATGAATTTTTTAATGAACCGCAAGGCATACACATTTTTTTATGGGCACATTCGAAAGATCGTTGATTAATTAATCGTCGGCGATTAATAAAAGTCAGAAAATTTCAAAGACCTATCATGCCGGCCAACGGAATAACGCTAATATGAAAATTTTAATCTACCTTCAGTAACATTATCGAGCAATTAAAACACTTTATACGAAACAGCTGCATATTTTATGTCTCCATTTTTTTATAAATGAAAAATAGGTTTTAAGGAATTGTTAAGGTATTTGTTATTCCCATTTCATTAAAATCTTATGTTAATATTTCTAGAGCATCGGTGACATGAGCTAAACTTGCCAAAGAAATTCAAATAATAATCAAAACAAACTCAAACAAAACATGTAATTTTGAGCTTTTACTCGAAACATTTCAAATGCTTCTGGCGTTGGCTAGTTTTGCGCGTTAGTTTAGCCGCAAAACGTAAATCACATACAAAAAACTTGGTTAAAGTTATCAAAGACCCCACTATTTGATATTGGTTTTTGCATCATAAATGATAGAATTATCTTTGTACATACTTTATCTGCTTGAAAATCAATCAAGTTTTAATATTCTAGACAAGCTGATAAAATATCATTTAATTTATGTTGATGGATTATGCTGAAGGGACCATGTAATTTATTTACATTGGTTTATTTCAAGATGTTTTTATTGTTTCTAACCTTTTACTTCCAAATCTGAACGCTTTGAATGATGCAAAGTTAATTGTCAATAAAACAATTTCACATTTAAGCAATACGGACAGGCCGTTCTATATGAAAAAAAAAATTCACATTTAAGCTGTGTGAATTTTTATAAATTTTTATGTAAACTAAAGCAATCAATAGCTGCTAATGGCCATACCCTCTTTATCATGCTATGCTCTATCAAGCTTATTCATACTTTTTTTCTATTCTTTTCGAAAAAATACATAAAATGATTACAATGAATTCGTCACAAACAGAGCTACTAGTACCGTTAAAAAAATGTTTTAGTCTAATAATCTAAATAAGAGGAAATGCCTTGTTACTCTAATGTTATCGTTGAACTACCAATCATCACACATGGTGGTGACAATACGGCGTTAAGCCGTCATTATGGATGAAATAAATAAATAAATAAATAATAATCTAAATAATCTAAATATTGTTCCAACTCCTTTGTACCGTGAAACCAAATACATGCTGCTCCAATTAGAGAAAAACGAGCTTCAACTTCATTTTTCTGCAGTCTAAGCCTGCAACGCCAGCCTAAAAGGCGTTTTTTGTCCTAAAAAATATCGACTCCATCGTTGCGTGTTGCTGCGCTAGCATTAGTTGTAGGTGACGGAGGCGTTATTGTTGTGATGAACGTCACCGTTGGTCCACCAAGCTTTAATGCCTTCCTTTTGATTGTGTAGGAAGGGCAGCTAGTTTAAGGCTGCCATAAAAAAGACAACATCAACGTTCTGTTTCCCTGCCGTTTCATTACACATTCGACATAATCCCTCCGTGCATGTGTGTCACAGTATGTGTGAAACATTTTTATTACAGTTTTGGTTTATTTTCTTGCTTTGTTTCCTGTCAGTGTTCATGTCGTATTAAGCGTTTAGCTTTCTCGACCGTTACGGGCCGTTGCTTGAATGCTCCGATGAACTTTACTCACTCTGATGTGCTGAACTGTTGATTATCAATTTTTGTAAAGCAAAGGTTATGGGGGTATGCAAACATGTGTCCGAGCGAGCATTTTTTTTGTTACTCTTGTTTTGCTGTTGTCACTGTTGCTCTCGATTTCCTGTGCTGGGATCGCTCTAGCATAGGCGGTATCACAGTAGTGTTGAACATCACCGAATAGCTTCCTGCAAATGTTGGTCTTTCGGATGTGTTTCACGGCAAACGCAGCAAGACAAACAAAGCTTACAAGCTTATATTCCCGATGATGATTATTTTATGTTGGTGAGATAACCTGTTGTGCAAAAAAAACCCCTGAACGACATTGAACCGAAATACGTTTCAAAACTGCCTGTTGACAAATAAAAACAAACATTTTCTTTTACTTTTTAAAACGCTCATTAATTGCAATGCATCATTGAACCCTTCCGAACGCGGAACCTCATTATCTCAACCGTCGCTAGAGCACACGCCACCCACTTCCAATGAAGGGCCGCCGTGTTCCTAGAAAGTTTTTCAATTAGAAATTCTGTTAATGCTTATTACGCACGACAGCCTCTCAGCTACGTGCCTGGGTGTCCAGGAATCATAACAAGCTAATAGAAATCAAAACTTGTACCGCAGCTCCACGATCGACTCGGGATCGCATTCTCATCCAAACACCGTGCATTCGGTGGTTGCAGTACAGCAACATGACATCGCCCGCAGGGTTAGCGAGTGCAATCTTCCTTTTTTTATTTCCACAGTACGTAGTTTTTTTCGTTTTCGAGGTGGTGGTTCAGGTTTATCCCGCTTTTTGTGTTCCTTGTTATGTTTTCGTTGTTTAGCTGCGTCCATGCACGAACAAGTTTCTCCTTTACTACCCCGGACCAGTGAGGCATAAAAACAGCGTGGTGAAAAATCGCGAAACTTCATCCACCGGAGCCGCAACACTCTTGGATTCGCATATTGGAGCATCTTCGCCAGTCAGTCTTCCGTTCGCATGACACCGCCACCGACACAGCGGATAGTGAAAGTTAATAAACTAATTTAAACTAAGAGAAAACTTTACTCCACCCGTTGCTAGATCTCTGGTCACCAGCTCGTGTCACACACTTGGGGTTGCTGGTTTTCGAGTTGCCCGTGAAGAGAGGTAGAATTAGTTCGCCCAGTTGGTGGTGTAAGAAGTGTGGCGAAATTCTACCCCCATTCCCGTGACATTGTGGTGATAATTTATGAGTGCAGTTTTCATTCGGGCGTTATCTTTTTTTGCCTATTTTAACTCCCCAAGCATAGCAATGTATGAAACTGGTATGTTTTCCCGCCGAGCCACCAAGTAAACAGGCAACATAATTTTTGGTCACCTTTTGTCAGCAAAACTAATGGCGATTTAACACATCCCAACACCACTCCGCTTAAAACATGTGCTTGATGACAGATTCACATTAGCTCGGTGAGATAAAACAGGCGTGCAGGTAGTGTAAACCGCTTCGAAAGACTTGAAAAAAGGAGTTTAAAAATAGTTTTACATAACAAAAGCTTTTCGGATAGTTGTATTTCGATGTCTGGTTTCTGGGGAGGATCAGACTGATACTGCTAGAATTGCAATCGTGTTTTGACGTGTCTTCGATCTGTCATCACATGATTGACATAAATTGGTCAGTTGATGGATGTATTCACACAAAAGGCAACTCGCTTTCTTTCTCCGAACTCTTTTCATTCCTTACCGTGGCACAAAATCCTTAGAAATCATGCATGTCAACTTGTACCATACACGATTGTTCGCAACCGGCAAAGATGGTGAAAAGATGCAGGAACGATTTTTCTAAACCGTCATTCCTCGATCATTCTCCAGCAACAGCCAGCTTGTACACAGTTGATTTCTCGTTTATTTTATTCGTCCTCTAAGCTTCTGACCATCCAAGTGCCAGGACGATTGCTTCTCCAACTGTCCTCATAAGTGACCAGACCGGTGGCAGCAAATGCAGTGCACGAACTTAAGCCTGAATAGATCCGCTCTATTGAAATAGTTGTTGCAGAATGGACGCCGGTGGTAGTGTGTGTCCTTGCAAGCATTCCATTCAAGGCACAATTGTAAAAGATTTACAGGAAGATGTCAGAAGAAGAAAGCGGAGGTGAGCGAATAAGGTGAGTGTGGATCGGTATGAATTTATCCTACCATACATCAACGTCATCAGGGAAATGGATATATACTAGCATGAATATACTATGGTTGCAGCAGATCTAGTGTACGGCACAATCCTTGCCCCTTTATTTAAGGCTCTTTTCCCAGTGATTTGATATTACTTTGCATAAATTGCACTCCCAATCGTACGACTTGTGTCTTTTAAAATAGCTCAAAGAACTGCTTAACGATAAGTCCTAAATGGCAAGAGTATATTTATTCTACTTCGGAGCATTTATGATTCTGGCAAACTTTGGATTACCATATCAACCTTTGAGGGTATCGAAAATAATTCATGCATGCCGTATAATGCCAATACAAATGCAATCGGGATTATTCGTACGCTTGGCAGGCAAAACTTTAACTTCACTTTGTCGGAAAGCGGACAGCGAACCATGCATCCTGGCTGTGCGAACTTCATCGAGCAATAAAGTCCGAGAATAAGGAATAAGGAAACCCTGTTGAAGAAATACCGGAGCCGTCGGTTGTTAGCATAGCCTCAAGGTTTTGACGTAACCATGCTCAGATTTTGCAAGGAATTTTATTATTCTGTCAGCATATTACTTTTAATACCCTCATTACCTTCCGTCGCTACTTCGTTCGCTACTGTTGCGAGGAAAATATATTTGTTTTTGGTGTCGTGCTTGTCTTCGCGCGTTGTTCCAGAATGCCCGGCAATGTGAATCACAAAAGCTTCAACTCGTCCATCTAATCCTTCACTTCATCCCAGGTTTGCAGCATTTTGTGTCGATTGCAGACCGGGCAAGAAGCCCCAAAGTGAGACATTCTTGCTTTCGGCAGCTTTCTTAAGCCGTTTTCAAACGAAACTCACTCACACACACTCGCTCTCTCTTTACAAAAGCACACACGATTCAGCTCGGCTAGGCTACACTTAATTGCTGATGGCGCGATAACATTCACGTCCTATTAATTGCTTATTTATCGCCCGCTAAGCATCTTATGTCATCTTCTGATAAACGGCAACATTAAAAAGAAGCCGTGTCAGACACTCGGTTCCAGAATGTTTCATCACACCACGAAAAATATGGGAAGAAAGGTTTCAATTTCGGACTGTTTTGTTGAGGTGCTGTGTACAAACAACAGCGTTTAAAAAATGAATGTTATTTATTTAAAGAAAACATATTTCCTTAGGGGATAAAAAACAAATACAAAATGTTTCAATACTAGTTGAAGAACTCATTTAGAATGTAGTAAAGACTAACATCACTGAAGAGATCTTGCTATAAAATTATCCCTGTTCGTAGTAGCTGTAGTTTTTACAATCTGCAATCTTTATCACCATTTCATAGACATCGATTTAATTGTCGATAATATAAAAATATATGTCCAGTACCCCGCAAGAGAGGCACGCAATAAAACAATCTTGGTTCCGCACGAACATTCCCAAGCACCGTGGCACCAACATTACGAATGGTTCAATTCTTTACATTCTTTGCTATAAAAATGTTAAACCATCTCCCACCCATTCCTAACCATACTCCGACAGCACACGTCCACCGTGTAACATTTTGTGCATAAACCCCTAACCCCAAACGTTAAAAACAAAATGCCCGGAAGCTCAAAGCGCTCAGTTTCACTTTTGTTTGCGTTCGGTGCCGCATCACCATCGTCATCAAGCGACCACAAACAGGGCAAATGTGACGTTTGCCCAACCGTTACCGAGATTCGTAGCGCAAACGAAAAACCGCTTCCTTTCGCATACGGTACCACGTATGCTCTAGGGAAATGAAACCGTTTCTCCCCCCCTGCTGTTGTTGGTGTGACAGTCGAAAATCCCATGCTCACCAAACCGAACACAC
This sequence comes from Anopheles maculatus, assembly GCA_002091835.1. Classification (NCBI taxonomy): domain Eukaryota; kingdom Metazoa; phylum Arthropoda; class Insecta; order Diptera; family Culicidae; genus Anopheles; species Anopheles maculatus. The sequence continues at coordinate 36,532 of KZ063500.1, read as the reverse complement.
ATACATATCTACATTTTTTTACACTTACCTCCCCAGTTCAACATAATTCAATCAAAAACCAAGCCATAAAACACCAAAAACTCGCAATTAATTGACACCGCAACATCTGTGCCGGTTTGGAAATCAAATTACGGTATAAATCAAATAAACGGTTGAATTAAACCCGGCACCATGCAGATACGGATACCTGTACTGTCATCCTCGCCACGCCAGACAGATCTCCCACAGCAGGCGAATGCTGGAGGGGCCATGCTGGAGGCGATAGGAAGCCAGGCCAATTGCCTGAACGCGGCGTCAAGTATTATGCTCGGTTCAGGATAGTTCGAACCGCTCAAGGCCTCTCGTGAAAGCACAAACATGTAAATGCTGTCACACACATACACACAAAAGCGCACACGTACAATCGAGCACAATCAAGCAAAAAGGCGTTAATTTACATGGGTTGTGTTAAAATAATTGCAATGAAACAGCAGCAGAACCGCAAACAATATGCATTAATAGCATCAAGCATTTTGCGCCTTCTGTTGATCTTTTTTTTTCCTGCAGCATATTCCGGTCATACAAACTTGACATACAAAGTTTTGTTTTTTATAAAAACGTGTCGAATTGTTCCCCCCAAAAGCGTTCGTGGTAAAGTGCTTAATTAAACAAATCATTTGCGCGCGTGAACCGTTCAGCAGTATCATTTCTGGCGAGAAACACTTAAGCGCTGCAACATGTCAACCGCAAATCGGTATAAGAATTGTTTCCACATGCAAATGAACAAACTGCCATTTTCACGTTCGTCTTCGTTGATAAACTTTCACCGCAACAATGTCACGAAATCCGCTTGCGGTATAAAAGCGATCCCCACTACAGCGGTGTGTCTCACTCACTTCGTACACTCACTTTGTGCGCTTATTGACATACATCGCTCACATTTCCGTTTCTTCGCCGGTTTCCTGCGCGGTTAGCTGCTTCCTACACAGTTACTTACAGCGACCGCAAAGAACACATGCACCACATGCACACATACACACACACACGCACACACAGACACAACACAACTGGTCGCCCGGCAAACCGGCTGTCAAAGTGTACTGGAAACAGTGCTCCATTATCCGGATGATGCATTCAAAATGTAGCTTAAACGCCATTTTGTCAATTTATTATTCATGCCGATACCGTGCTGAAATATTCGTATTCATACCCCGGTAACATTTTCGAACGAATTTAGACCTTAATAGACCATAACTCGACGGTCCCTTAGTCGGTGCTTTAGAAGATCTTAATAGGCCGAAACCGCAACGTTACGTATGTAACGCTACCATTTTTTCGATAACGGCAAATTCAAAATTTCGGCGATGATTAAATAGACTGTGGGTTTTTGCTGTCATTCATCTGTATTTGTTTGTTTTGGTTTGTTTGGAGTTTTTATCCGTTAACGATGCGGCGTTCCAATGTTGATATTGAAATGGGACGAAACTACCGGTGGTTCTCACGTATGCTGCGATTTTTGTTGTATCGTACGACGACCGAGATGTACTTCTTTTACTTCTTCCGGGATCAGAGCACATTTCCAAGCGTAAGTGATGTGAGTGTGTGTGTGAGTGCAGCGATTTTTGCTGTGATGAAAAGAAAATTAGTATTTTTCCATTTATTAGATATTTTCATTGTAAATTGGTGCGTACTTACCGTGCAAATTGATATTCAGAACGAGTCTAGAGATCAGTTTTATAAATTATGATGACGATGAAGGAGTTCGCTTCTCCAGCGTTTCACCCATCACTGCGGTGTGCCACATCAAAGTTTACTTAAGAGTAAATGCAGACCAAATTTTCTGTTCATAAGGAGCTTGTGTGTGAATGGATTAATGCAAAAATACTCTCCTTTACTAACCTGATCCGGAACAAATACAAACACCATCATCACAGCGGCAGTGACGGTTCCGTTCACCTCGGGAGTCAGCCGGCTATGCGATCCATTCCAGCCTCGACAAACTGCACCATCTAACTCTCCAACCACACATTCAGTTTTCTCACCGAATCAATGTCCGAATCCATCCAAATTGCCGAACGAAGGTCGATTTTGATCATTTGCACCACACAACAGCCTGACCAGCACCTCGGTGTTGCACAGCGGAACCGTAGCACTTTGTTTACATTCAGATTTTGACACACGGAAAACATCGGCTATTTTTTTTCCAAATCATCATACTTTCATCGAAAAGTGCTCTAATCATCGCCATTCGGTCACACGATCCACGCGATTATACCGTCGTGTATGGAGATTAGATCGTTTCTGGTCCATTAGCGCTTCGAATGTTACGGGGGTATGCATGTAACATGGATGTGTGGCAGAGGCCGGAAGCTCTGTTTCCCTGTGGCTCCCGTCTATCGTCCCGTTACTGTTTGTGTGCCGCTGCTGTCCTCGTTCTCGTTCCAGCACCAGACGAGCACGATGAACACGTTGCTCTAGCAGGCTGATGCTGATACCATGGCAACGATGGTGTCGCTATTATATGTTCACCGCGTTGCAGCGTACGACATTTGCTCCAATATTATTCTGACACGGTTGTGGATAACATATCAATGGACTGGGAGGGATTTGCCGATCGAAGCCTGGGCCGTACGGGTATTCGGAAATAGATAGATCGATTTTCTTCACCTTCACCGCAGGGTAAAGCCGGCGTCTACTGTCGGTAGGTGGATAAAATTAAACCGTGTTAGCTGATGTTACGTTGGAATGAAATGTTATTTTGTTTTAATTGAGCGAGCACCGGCATACACTACCGGCATACACTACCCATCAATCATTTTAACACATTGATTTGCACATTTCTTTGACACAAGATTAAATTTCCCTCTTGCTGCCCAACGCATCTGCTAGTGTTGGGTAGCGTAGGATAGCAGTAGCATTCGCAGAGATACGACGAATCAATAATTATTTATTACACGAGAATTGGTTCCTGTGTACTGTTGATGAACGTGTACAATTTTTCAACATTATATCAATATGGTCTGTAAAGCAAACATTGTCAATTAAAATAAAGTAACGAATTGATATTTAAGCAAACAGTCGTTACTTACTTACTTATCTGGTGCTGCAACAGTTTCGCGGATTTGGCATTGGACCACCGTCGTATGCCAATCCAATTTCCCGACCTTTCCGGCTAATGCATCAACACTGTCACTCCATCTTCATTTTGGCCTACCACGCTTCCCCTGTCCATGTGGACGGCCTAAAAAGATTTAACGTACTGGGTCGTTTAAAACCGAATCAGCGGTTCTGCTGCTACATCTAATAGAGATCAGTCATTGTAGTGGCTGCTCCACTGTCATTCCACACATGCGTGGCTTAAATTCCTTATAAGTATTTAATTTTAGAACCCTGCTAAGCTTACTAAAACTATTAATGTTCTACGACACATGTTAAAAACCATCGATCAATTGGCTAGATTACTCGATTTACAAAACCCAAATTGTTTCGCATAGTCAACGATTTCGTTAAAATAATTAGTGTGTGTAATGGGAGTAGCGTCAAGTTTTTTGTGGTGGAATTCCCACGCGTCGATATTCAAATAAATTGAATCAGCAAATTAAGGCATCAATAGATGATTATTAATCACTAAACAAGGATGGTTGTCAATAAATTAAAACTTAAGGAAAAGATATCACAGTTATCTATCGTCCTAGCTTCGTCCAGCGCGACAGATATTTATACATCACTCTTGCGTAGATCATCAGGGTCACTGATGCTGTCACCATAATGTTAGATTCCACGTCGTCAATCTCCAACTCGTGGTTTACAACCGCTTTCTCGATACTTTGGTGAACTTCTGATGTACAGGGATTCATAGAGCCTCAAACCAATGATATATATGTCATCAGCGTACGCCAGCATCTGGATAGACTTATAGAACATGGTCCTAGAAAATTGCTCCTCCAATGAATGGTCCTCGATATCGTTAGGATGAAGTAAAAAAAGGCTAGCCCACTGCTACAGATCATTGTTCTTAGCATAGGGTCTAATATTACCAAACATTAGTATGGTAATGTACCGCAAGCTCGATATGAGTTCTAATGTCAACTGAACCAATTGCCTGCCATAAGGTAACCTGTTTTGATCATAGTTTATGAGCAATAAATCAATAAACGATTGCTTAAATTACATACAACGAATAAATGGTAGCGATCCTTCTGAATCTGTCATCATGGCCTGAAAGTTGACGTACAGATGGCGTTGTCATCATCGATCAGTGTCAGTCGATGGAGATCTTTTCCAAGATTCACGTCCTTTACATGAAAAAGAATTTTCAAAAATCGTATAATACATGAACCAAATTTGAGCTTATTATTATATTCATTTTCAGTTTCATTAACATTAATAATATTATTATTTTGCTCACTTCGATGCGCTTGTCACCGAATTGTTCTGCGACCACAATTTAATTCTTTCTTTATTTATTTTATCGTATCTATCTATAGTTTTTCGGTCGTCTTTCTAATAATTTTAATGAATGAAACAATACATTTTATGCTCAAAACTCCTCAGTAGAATACTTCAAAATCTACAAATACTATCGTCATCACACCGCGCTACAGTTTGTAGTACACGTTAATTATACTGGCAAGATATGGTATTTTTTTCATAAGTTACATATGGTAGATAATATTGTTCAATATTACTGGTTCCCGTTAAATTAAGATCCCCTAAGTACCTTTGAATTGATTCCTAAGCATGTCAAACACGAACTAACGAGAAGTTAATTGTGTTTCTTATTATAACAACACACCGAAAAAAA
>KZ063500.1:4860-30113 GCA_002091835.1 Anopheles maculatus | reverse complement strand
GGAATGAAATGTTATTTTGTTTTAATTGAGCGAGCACCGATCCACCGGCATACACTACCCATCAATCATTTTAACACATTGATTTGCACATTTCTTTGACACAAGATTAAATTTCCCTCTTGCTGCCCAACGCATCTGCTAGTGTTGGGTAGCGTAGGATAGCAGTAGCATTCGCAGAGATACGACGAATCAATAATTATTTATTACACGAGAATTGGTTCCTGTGTACTGTTGATGAACGTGTACAATTTTTCAACATTATATCAATATGGTCTGTAAAGCAAACATTGTCAATTAAAATAAAGTAACGAATTGATATTTAAGCAAACAGTCGTTACTTACTTACTTATCTGGTGCTGCAACAGTTTCGCGGATTTGGCATTGGACCACCGTCGTATGCCAATCCAATTTCCCGACCTTTCCGGCTAATGCATCAACACTGTCACTCCATCTTCATTTTGGCCTACCACGCTTCCCCTGTCCATGTGGACGGCCTAAAAAGATTTAACGTACTGGGTCGTTTAAAACCGAATCAGCGGTTCTGCTGCTACATCTAATAGAGATCAGTCATTGTAGTGGCTGCTCCACTGTCATTCCACACATGCGTGGCTTAAATTCCTTATAAGTATTTAATTTTAGAACCCTGCTAAGCTTACTAAAACTATTAATGTTCTACGACACATGTTAAAAACCATCGATCAATTGGCTAGATTACTCGATTTACAAAACCCAAATTGTTTCGCATAGTCAACGATTTCGTTAAAATAATTAGTGTGGCTTAAATTCCTTATAAGTATTTAATTTTAGAACCCTGCTAAGCTTACTAAAACTATTAATGTTCTACGACACATGTTAAAAACCATCGATCAATTGGCTAGATTACTCGATTTACAAAACCCAAATTGTTTCGCATAGTCAACGATTTCGTTAAAATAATTAGTGTGTGTAATGGGAGTAGCGTCAAGTTTTTTGTGGTGGAATTCCCACGCGTCGATATTCAAATAAATTGAATCAGCAAATTAAGGCATCAATAGATGATTATTAATCACTAAACAAGGATGGTTGTCAATAAATTAAAACTTAAGGAAAAGATATCACAGTTATCTATCGTCCTAGCTTCGTCCAGCGCGACAGATATTTATACATCACTCTTGCGTAGATCATCAGGGTCACTGATGCTGTCACCATAATGTTAGATTCCACGTCGTCAATCTCCAACTCGTGGTTTACAACCGCTTTCTCGATACTTTGGTGAACTTCTGATGTACAGGGATTCATAGAGCCTCAAACCAATGATATATATGTCATCAGCGTACGCCAGCATCTGGATAGACTTATAGAACATGGTCCTAGAAAATTGCTCCTCCAATGAATGGTCCTCGATATCGTTAGGATGAAGTAAAAAAAGGCTAGCCCACTGCTACAGATCATTGTTCTTAGCATAGGGTCTAATATTACCAAACATTAGTATGGTAATGTACCGCAAGCTCGATATGAGTTCTAATGTCAACTGAACCAATTGCCTGCCATAAGGTAACCTGTTTTGATCATAGTTTATGAGCAATAAATCAATAAACGATTGCTTAAAATACATACAACGAATAAATGGTAGCGATCCTTCTGAATCTGTCATCATGGCCTGAAAGTTGACGTAGGTATGTTCAAACCATCAAACAGAAGCTGAAAGCCTTGAACTGTTCTAAATCCCAGCTGAATCTAGAACTGTGTAATATTCTGCTTACATACCGGAAAATGATACATCCAGCTACCGGTAAATCACCGTCAATGCTCGTATTTGGACGTCAAATTCGATCGAGGCTCGATTTGCTGCTACCGAACAACGAAACATCTAGCAAAGCTGATATTGTAGTACGTCAGTTCAGGGACGGTGATAGAGTGCGTGTGCGAGATTTTTTGTCACACAATAAGTGGAAGTTTGGCGTCATTGCTGAAAAGGTCGGCAAACTACGATATGCGGTACGATTGGATGATGGACGAATCTGGGAACGTCATATCGACCACATCGTTGGTGTTGGTGCGAACTGTGGAGAAACGATAGAAGCACCCAACGATGAAAGACGGTATGAACCGATAACTTCTGCAACGGTTACTCCTGCTACAACGGAGAATCCTAATCATGGAACTGCTGAAACGACATCGGTAGAGACAGCTCACGATACTTCTACGATGACAACAACGACGCCCGTTACCGAGGCTGTGGACGCCTCAACTGCTGAGCCAACTCGATCTACCTTTGCCGAGAGATTACCCATTCTGCGACGTTCCAGCCGTGTCAGTACTCCTCCCGTTAGATTGAACCTTTAATTTTGTTTTTTTTTGCATATTACAACGGAAGAATTTTTTTTTACGAAGGGGAGAAGTGTTATATCTACAAGGTTGAGCTCCCCTGCTAAAATCTGACAGATGGAAAGGTGTACGTTTAGACGTTTGAGACGTTTCCGGAAAGAAGAAGAGATAGCGTTAAGAAATAAAGTGTGTACATCGAAACGACGAGAACAGCGTTTGTAAGAAGTTTTCCTCTTGAGATACAACAAATGGTACGCCACGAAGCTTCCGGTCGCACTACCTTAAACCACGTGGGACCAAATTTAAGGGCGCTCGAAAACCCAAAATGAGTAATCGTTTTTGTTTTCGTTGCCCCGGCACGGTAGAAAAACCCGCCACATCGAGCTGGGGCGTATTTTCGCACAGCAAAACTCCGGGAATGGAATAATGAAGCAATCAGCAATTCGTGTTTGGCAGAATGCACCGAAGAATGGAAAGCAACGGGAAGGGAGGGGTGAGGAGTGGGAAGCTGGTGGGAAGAAACACCAGTCCGAGAAGATCTCGGAATGAACTTTTTTATCCCACGGAACCAAGAAAAAACACCATTTTACCTTCAAGTCTCTAAACAAAGCGAGGCGTGAAAAAGCTGACTAAAAGCCGAGTAATTAGCGGTTTTTCGGGGTGGAATAATAGACACAATATTTACACGCTCCAAGTATGCTTCGGTCCCGTCCGTTTGCACCAATTCGGCATTGTTTCTTTTTGGCTTTTCGTTGGTGTTCGCACTAAAGCGGACGCCCGATCCTTGACAACTCGATGACAGCACGAGGGTTTTCGGGCGAGCGGCTCGTTCCGACGTAGTACAGACGTCAGTGCTTAAGGTTCGCCTGCTACTTAGACCACTTACAGCCTCTTCATAGTTTGTGGCAGTTGGTGTAGTCACCGTGTTGGCGGTGTTTGTCTCTCCGCAAGATATTTATGTAAAATTTAATTACGTATTTATTAACTTCGTCTTCGTGGTGGTGGGACGAGCGCTGGAAGTTTACCAAAAAATAATCAGCTGGACGGCTACATGGTCCGTAGACAAACGCACCCGCCTACCATCCTGTATTCCGGTGCTTCTGTTATCTAACTTTTCCCACAGCGATTAGAATTGCAAAGTGATTGTTTTTATTCGATTCCACATTGGCAGTCATTGCACGCACCTGCGCTTATTCCTCTCGCAGCCAAAAGTACAAGTTGCCTGCTGTGGGATGCTGTCGATGGTCACGAAGCTACACATGTGTGTGCGTTTGTGTGTATGTGTGCTGTGACTGAGTACTTGTGTGTACACGTGCTCGAAACATTCGTCCCTTCGGTATGCGAAAAGGAGCTTTCGCAGATCCCGTGCTGACTTTAACGCTGCAAGTGATCAACAGCCGTAAGCGAAAACCGGAGCTACCGTTTATCGGTGGCGGACGATTGGAAAATGGTTTGGGAATTGAAATAACAGCAAAAAATACTCACGCACACACACACACACACCCAAGGCATACCGCGTTTCCTTTCACCGCGTAACAACTCAAGCAGCATAATCCTTGTCTGCAGGGAGTCGGAGCTTTATAAAAAATGTAAATAAATACGCAGCCACCGTTTATGTTTCGATTGGATAACAAACGATGTTTCTGGCTGCTGACGGTGGCGGCGACATCATGGGAAGCACCCGGTCACCGGCCCATAATTGACTCTATGGGCGTTTTTTGTTTGTTTCGTTTTTTTTGGTGCACACGTCTTCTCATGAATTCTCTGTATGCTGATTTGGGAATCGTAATTACGGGGGAGGTTTCGACACAATTTACCACTGCATTTAGTTTGCGATGAGACGATCAGGTGTTTATCATTTGTTATTAACTTATAACTCGCACAATGGTGGATATCGATAATAAATTAAGATCTCTATTTATGTTTTCATAAATAAGAATTCTTATAAATTTCATCGGAGCTCATCACCTCATCCGCACCAGTCTCTCGTAGTGAGCCTTGAATATCCAATTATGTGATTTCAACAAATCTGGTAAGCCCATCGGATGACCGTATTTACCAACCAGGTAGTAAAGTCTATAATATAGAAAATAAGAACCAAAGAAAATGCAATGATTTTGTGTTATTTCGATGAAATGCATTAAATGCAAAATATCACAAGGCACATGGTGGACATTCGTATCTGATTGAAAATCATTTGCCGCCAATATGAGGAATATTTCAATTTCAAATATGAAATATTTCCTTTGCATGCTGAAATGTTTCACACATTCATCCAGAATTGACAATCACAGCTGGATTGCACCAGGTTGGCCCACTGTCATTGCTTGTTACCATACAAAGAACAATTAAAATTATTTATTCTTTATCATTTTACGTTGAATTGAAGTAGCTCCTTGGACAACTAACTCTTTTAAAAATTTAAGAATAATTTATAAATTTGACTCACTTATGTTTGAGCGTTTTATTTTCATGCACCTTGCTGTCAAACCTGCATGTCACACTACCAGCAAAAACAGCAACAATGAGCGTACCTTTCTTCCATCACATTACGTTTCCAAATATTATGGAAAATGTAGTGTTTTTGTCCTTTTGCTTCGGTCAGAAACTCGGCATAACACACGCCACGGACTGGTGGGAGGGATTTTTTCGATAGGCGCACTGGCCAGGCGAGTGATGTGTAAAGTGAATCCGAATCGACGAAATTGCACAACCATCAAGAACAACAGGCAAACACGCGCAGAAAACGCAAGAAATTTTGTGATAACACTCTAGTCAAAAAGTCTGCATCCCGTCTGCTCCCCCGAAACAAATTGGTGTTTCACCGATCCAAATGTAATAAAAAAAACATACACACACAATACCTAAGGCAACTTATGGATACCAGTTTCCCACCATCGTGTGCCATTATTTTTGAAACCCGTGGAAAACGCCTCGATTGATAAGAACCCCGGGGTGGTGTTGCATACACACGCCCGGCTGCATATGTGTTCGTGGTTAGCGGATATCGGTCCAACGAAGCGCGGAAAGCACCCGCGATTGCCGGGAACGCATCGAACGTATAGTGCGACAAACAGGTGCACAAACAAGCTGGAGTAAAGAAAACGGCCGAGTAAAAGGAGAAGGTGTATTGCCGATTAAAATAGTAACATTCATACAACAAGGCTAGCGCGACGCACTAACGAAGGGTGGTTGGGGTGCGCTTATCGCAACACTAAGAACTGGTTACAATCGAGTCGATTGTACACGCTGAATCGTAAACGAAAAGTGTGAACCGTTTCCGTTGGAGAACACTGTTGGCAGGTAAACACGGCCCACCGCGCCACAACCAGTTACGAGGTCGGCAATGCAGCGACAGTGAAATCGAATCGAAAAGCAAAGTTTCGTAATACCCCGCACGGTACAACTACAGGGCTGAAACCGGTGCACTAGCCGCTTAGACAAGTGTCGAAACAGTGACGCACCAGTTCCTCACAATGTTTACTTCGCTAAAGAACAAAATTCGCGAAGAAACTGGCAACGATGTAGCACCGCTGTCCGTATCCCGAACCCGCCGCAGCCGGCCAGAATCACTCACCAGTGCCAGCTCGATCGATGAGCTAAGCATTCTGGAGCAGAAAGATGCAGAGCTTAACGCTACCCGGCTCGAGCTGCAGGAGCTTGCCGGTCATTTGACTAGCTTCCGGGAGCAGGCTCGATCACTGGAGGAGGAAACCGCTCGCCTCAAGCAGACGAACAGTGCGCTCGAGGCCAAGCTGCAGGCTAGCCAGCTGCAGCGAGATCTGCAGCGTGAAGAACAGGACAAGATACAGAACTGTCAGCAGCAGGAAATATCCAAGCTGAAGAGCATGCTATTGTTTCGCGAGCAGGAAGCTATCGACCGGATAGCGCACCAGAAAAATGCCGAACAGCAGGCCGAAAGTCTCCGGCAGGAGGTGAACCGCTTACGAGAGCTAGAACCGATGCTGGAAAACACACAGGACGAGCTGGAAAATCTGCGCCATTCGTCGCAGTGCGAACGGAACAATCTGATGTCAAAGTTGGCCGCTGTTGAAGAGGCAAACCGGCACCTGAAAAGTCGCGTCCAGGTGCTAGATACGCGCGTCTCGCTCGGCACCAACAGTGGCAGCACGGACGAGAAGGTGCAGTGCTTGTTGCAGGAACGCGATCTGCTCGAACAGCGGTTAGAGGCGGCTCATCTGCATCTGTCCGACATTAAGACACGCTGGAGCGCCCAAAACATGACGCTAGAGACGCAGGTAAGCCGACTGTCACGCCAGGTCGCGGAGGAAACCACCGAAAAGCATAATGCGCTGAAGATAAAGGATGAACTGATCGAGAAGCTGAAGCAGCTAGAGTTTGAGTTTGAGAAGCTACGGTCGGAAATAACACAACGTGACAATAAGGTGTGTATCGTTCGCGCTTCCGTAATATCTTTTAAAACCATTCACTAATTGTACTGTTTTGTCTATTTCCCGCTCGTCTTTCAACTTCAGATCAAGCTTATGAATGAAGAAATCGATGAATTACATTCTGCCCTGCGTGAGGCACGTGAGCAGCACGAGGAGGAGGTCACTTTCATGAGCAGCAAAGTAGTAAGTAGTTCCATTCGTACCCACGTCAACCAGCTTCCGCCGAAAGAGCAGTGTTCAAAAGAGCACCCTAAGTGAGGAACAAAATCCAAATCGAACCGAGCGATGTGTATACCGTGTTGCAGTATCTCCTCTCTCTAGGATCCGATATATCCTCCCCTTCCTTCTTATCCTCTCTATTAGCAGCTTATCAGTCAAGTGCCAATGGTAAACTGTGTGATAAGCCACGGGCTAACCCGTGACGAAACACGAAATGTTTCAAAACAACCGAATTCGTTTCGTTTCGAACAACGTTTCGAACTCGAAGCCAGAGAATTCCGAGAGATTTCAGAAAAGAGTGTTTAAATTGTATCTCTAAATTTTCCTTAGCGAATTTAAGGTTCCTTGTGCTTGTGTTTAATCCCATTCCCACCTGCAGGGCATGATTCAGCTCCCAGTACATTAACACAATAACAATAAAGAACAATGTTATTCGAGTAGTTGTTTGTTATGATTTATTTATCGGTTTACTTTTGCCACCACCACGCGCACGATACTGTTACACCTGAAGCGCGGTCTGTTGACAGTACGCTACACCCTTATCAGTTTCGTTATCGTGTGCTTCAACACCGAATTCAGTTCTCAAACCACTCCTAACAATTTCTGAACTTAGCTTGACCGAATGCCACTTACGTTAAGGGGGTTTAAGAAACGAAAGCAAAACTTTAGCGCCACATTTGCACGCGGTAAAAATTGGTTAATTAAACGTTTACTTAAAAATATTTTCTTCGTTTTTTTTTTATTCTATTTCAGGAACAACTGCAAACCGAATGCACCGACCTGCGTACGAACCTCACCGAATCGGAGCAGCGACTGCTGGAGTGTTTGGAGAGTGCTGACCGTTCTACCGGTGCCTATCAGGGGCAGGTGGCTGAGCTGGAGAACACCGCACGAGAACTTAATCGTCAGCTAGCTAGGTACGTGCCATTAAGTAGTGGGCACTCGTTTTGGGAAACTTTTCGCTTCATATCCAACGGTACAACGGGTTTATTGAGCTTTTGACAGATTTATCTATATAACACTTCTGACCAAACGATACTGCAACTATGCTGTTTTGAATTTGAAAGGAACGGTACGGTTTATGGTAGAAAAACAAAAATTTCCGTTTCAATAATGTGTAATGTGATAACCAATGTAGCTATGTAGAAAACTTTAAAGCTACTAAATTAAGAATTTTATTTCATTTCCGTTTTCCTTTATTCTTACAGCGAAACTCAGGAGAAAATGGCCGTATTGATGAAGAACGCCGAAATGTCGCAGCAGGAGGAAATTTTACGCCAAGAGCTGCGACATGAGAAAGATGAATCGATCGAGCTGAGGAACAAAATCCAAATCGAACCGAGCGATGTGTATACCGTGTTGCAGTATCTCCTCTCTCTAGGATCCGATATATCCTCCCCTTCCTTCTTATCCTCTCTATTAGCAGCTTATCAGTCAAGTGCCAATGGTAAACTGTGTGATAAGCCACGGGCTAACCCGTGACGAAACACGAAATGTTTCAAAACAACCGAATTCGTTTCGTTTCGAACAACGTTTCGAACTCGAAGCCAGAGAATTCCGAGAGATTTCAGAAAAGAGTGTTTAAATTGTATCTCTAAATTTTCCTTAGCGAATTTAAGGTTCCTTGTGCTTGTGTTTAATCCCATTCCCACCTGCAGGGCATGATTCAGCTCCCAGTACATTAACACAATAACAATAAAGAACAATGTTATTCGAGTAGTTGTTTGTTATGATTTATTTATCGGTTTACTTTTGCCACCACCACGCGCACGATACTGTTACACCTGAAGCGCGGTCTGTTGACAGTACGCTACACCCTTATCAGTTTCGTTATCGTGTGCTTCAACACCGAATTCAGTTCTCAAACCACTCCTAACAATTTCTGAACTTAGCTTGACCGAATGCCACTTACGTTAAGGGGGTTTAAGAAACGAAAGCAAAACTTTAGCGCCACATTTGCACGCGGTAAAAATTGGTTAATTAAACGTTTACTTAAAAATATTTTCTTCGTTTTTTTTTTATTCTATTTCAGGAACAACTGCAAACCGAATGCACCGACCTGCGTACGAACCTCACCGAATCGGAGCAGCGACTGCTGGAGTGTTTGGAGAGTGCTGACCGTTCTACCGGTGCCTATCAGGGGCAGGTGGCTGAGCTGGAGAACACCGCACGAGAACTTAATCGTCAGCTAGCTAGGTACGTGCCATTAAGTAGTGGGCACTCGTTTTGGGAAACTTTTCGCTTCATATCCAACGGTACAACGGGTTTATTGAGCTTTTGACAGATTTATCTATATAACACTTCTGACCAAACGATACTGCAACTATGCTGTTTTGAATTTGAAAGGAACGGTACGGTTTATGGTAGAAAAACAAAAATTTCCGTTTCAATAATGTGTAATGTGATAACCAATGTAGCTATGTAGAAAACTTTAAAGCTACTAAATTAAGAATTTTATTTCATTTCCGTTTTCCTTTATTCTTACAGCGAAACTCAGGAGAAAATGGCCGTATTGATGAAGAACGCCGAAATGTCGCAGCAGGAGGAAATTTTACGCCAAGAGCTGCGACATGAGAAAGATGAATCGATCGAGCTTCATGAACGTGCTATGATGCTGCAGCATGAACTGGATAAACGGTAATCATTCTTACACACCGTTTGTGAAGGCGGCTAATTTAATTGATATTTTGTTTCCGTTCTTCTCAGCCTAAATACGGTTAACGAGCTGAGGAAACAGGTGGACGAACTGATGACCACGAATCTCAATCTGAACGCTGATCTTGTAGACAAAAACAAGGTTCGGGGCGGAGTTATAAATGCGATGCGAGAGCTCGTATGATAATGTCTATCCGTCTGTCTATTCTGCAGATTATAAAAACCTTAAATCAGCGTCTCGTGGATATGAAGAAAACGCTACAGGAGGAGCTTAAAGGTCAACAGAATAGCAACAATAACAATAACAACACTATCGCCAACAATTACATTGGCGGAAATCAACCACCACCATCCCACGATCGATCGCTGGAACGATCGAAAAGCTTCGAGGGAAAAATGATCGCGAAAGAGAACGGAATCCTGAAGCAAAACGGAACACCGAGCGGTGGGCCCGTAGTGATGGATGAAGTGAACTTTCGCTATCTGAAGCATGTGATAATCAAATTTCTTACTAGTCGAGAGGTTTGTCCTTACCGCGGAACGAACCGATACAGCACAGTTATTATTCATACATTTTTCACTCTTCTCGTTCAGGTTGAAGCACGACACCTAATAAAAGCCGTCTCAACGCTGCTGCAGCTTAGCTACGAGGAAGAGAAACTGCTGCAGGACACGCTTAACTGGAAGATGAGTTGGTTCGGCAGCCGACCCGGCCAGGCAACGGTGTCTACCAGCTAAAAATCTGCCTCAACATACCACCACGTACCGGTGCAGATGTGCGACGACGCTTACGTCCGCATACGCTTCACGCAAAGCCTCTAGCATCATATCTCCTATACAGTTTTTTCCTCTCATTTATCGGAATCTTCCAAGGGACAATTCAGAAAACCACGAAACTCAAACCAACCAAAGGCGTAATCTCTAGCATATATAGATATATCAGACGGGTGCAAGTGCAAGAGAAGTAACATAATCAAAAGTAATTTCAATTTACGCTGATGGAAATGATTTCGCATAGCTTTAAGTTTTCTGCACAAACTGGTACAAAAACCAGTGACCTTTCTACCTTTACAAAGTATTATTTGTTTGCCTTTGTTAGTTTTCATATTTATCGTTAACTTTGTAGTACGTTACGTGCATTTATTGAATGCCATTTGTTTGCATCCATTGCACATTACCGGCAAAACATTCCTTAGTCAATCAAATGTTTATATAAAACCTGTGCAAGTTTTTTATACGATTTTGTATTGCTTACATTTATATTACACCATATGTGATTTGCTTTCCAAAGATACTAAGTATTTACAATGCCATAGTATTAAAATGACGGGGAGTATTTTTTTTTGTGTGATTTTGATGAGTGATTCGTGAATTTTTTAAATAAGCACCTATTCATAAATATGTTAGCTTTTGTATTATTTGTATCTCTATACAGCTTGGATTCTTTGTGAATGATAGTAGCACACATGGTATAAACAAATAATCATTTTCGGCTTGTGACGATTGTTGAACAGTAAAAAACATAAATGGTACGGTGCAAGAAATGCGTGCAATAGCGGTTGAAACGAAGCAACCCTCAGCTTGGTCAGTTGCCAGTTGAGCAAGTGGAATGCGAAAGAAGGCTTTATACGACAAGCCTTGCTGCCCAAAACAGGTTTATTGTTCATGTGTTCCACACAGCCATTATTCATGTTTATACGAATTCAAATAAACCAATATACGCTAGGTAAATTAAAGCAATAATCACCCAATATGGGTCAGTGGTGTAGCATTTATGTATGGAGAGAAGAATATGGTACAATTTTCAGCAAACTTTTTTACAGTGGTTTAGTAGTATCGGTAGTACATTTAACCCTGCGCAAACGGCGAAGCACTGTTGGTTTGAAGGTAGTACACACCCTGCACACCACGACCATAGTTCGACGGCTGGCCACCCATGTTGGCATCCGGTCCGGAGGACGTGCAGCTACCTTCCAATATTTGTCCATGGTCTACACAACGCATCGCACGGAACGGTGTGCTAGTGGTGATCGATTCGGCAAAAAATGTCGGTGCACGATCATGTGCGCAGCTGCCTCCAATGTCTGCCCCACAGCCTGGTTGCGTGCGTCCCCCGTTGGGATAGAAGTTGGCCTGTCCCAGTGGCGTATTGATGCCAAGTAATCCGGCGTTTGTCATAATCGTTTCGACGTACCGTCCATCGGCGGGAGAAACGGCATCATCCTGCCCGAAGGCAAACAGCGGACCAGCCGGATCCAGCGCAATAATCGAATTGATACGTCCGTTCTGTGCCTTACCGGCGCTTCCGGCAGCATGAGCACCCAAGCTGTACCCGATGATGTAGATATTGTCCGGGTTCGCTCCAGCGCTCGAGATCAGTTGATCGATCAGCTGCGAAACAGTGTTTCCTACCGGTCCAACGAAGTTGCGCGCAGTGATGTAGTTCGGGTTGATCGCACCAACACCCCAATCGACGGTGATCACATTAAAATCACCCAGCTGGAAGTATGCGTCCCGAATATCCGCATTCATGAAGTGCGAGCCATCGTTATTCCAGCCGTGAATGGTGAAGCGCGTCGGATGGGCCGGATTGAAGTTCGAACCGGTAATGGAAGCCGGGTTGTTTAGTTGCAGAATTTGTGGCTGCGTTGGATTGGCGCGGGTAAATAGACGGAAAATGATGTCCTGCTGAGGTACGAAACGGGGTGCAACATTGTTGTCCGATTCAGGCAAATCGTACGGATTGGTGTTAATCAGATGCAGTCTTCCATTGCCATCGGGAGCTAACTGCCAGGTGCGGTCGTCAATGGCAAAACCTTTATAGAAATAACCCAATTTAAAATTGTGTGTCAAATACGATTCAATGATTTTCAATGACCACCGTATACCTACCATTGGCAATTAATCCCACAACAAGGAAACAGGTAACGCTGTACCACTGCATGATGAGAGTGATGAGTGATGTTAATCAAAAATCATACCCGAATTCGATTGACCTTCCATATTTATAGTCCAAACATTCGCACACCCCCAAACAGGAGTGGGTTTATCCAAAAGATTAAATTATCACACCGCGCTTATCAAATTATGAACAACCCCCCGCTTTAACTATTTAACTTTGGAGCTAAAAGCATCTCGGATGACGCTATCGGCAAAAGTCCATCTTCTTAGAACGGTAATGTCACGTTTGCGAGATTAGCAAGCACCCATACCACAGGCAATTACGCACAATATCACCCCCTGGTGGTATGAACAAACAAACCCCACACACAGTCAGTATCCATGGCCTTTGAATTAAACATGTGGCTTGGTCATGGGCCGAACGGAATTGAACCATGAACAGCTGAGGTGATGTATTGTTATACATTAATCTTACGGGCAATAAAGTTGCAGTCGCTGCGACACACCTCAATTCGACATCCCAATTATCGGTAGACGCCTTAAAGTATGCTAACCGAATGATCCGTGGGCAGATCGAATAGTACAACTTTGGCGAATAGTATTCTAATCCGAATGGAATTCAAATCCTTTTCCTCCAAATGTTTTACTATGTTACTATAAATCTTCATAATCTTCATATGTCAACTGTGTCCAGGATATCCTTTAATGCTTGACTGTACAACAAAGATCTCTCTTTATTTTAAAAGTTTATTTAAATCCAATTTCAAAAAAGCAAACACCTTTGTTCAATAGATACCGTGTTTATTGTTATCGTCATTGTAGTTTCACGTATTACAACTAACGTTTTGTCTTCAATCGATTCACGTTCACAAATAATCCCCCTCGTTGTAGTAT
The DNA here is from genome assembly GCA_002091835.1 of Anopheles maculatus. Taxonomy (NCBI): domain Eukaryota; kingdom Metazoa; phylum Arthropoda; class Insecta; order Diptera; family Culicidae; genus Anopheles; species Anopheles maculatus. Next base: position 16,725 of record KZ063500.1, on the reverse strand, counting down.
AACTAAATCCATTAAAATCGTTCACATAATCAGTCACCCCTTTAAGAAATAGATCTATCAGAAATAGTACCTCAACTGCAGCATCAACATCTCTTCTGTTCACTAAATTGACTCTCCTGTTCCAACCCGTTAGCATCTTCCCGGGCTCCACGTCACTTGTAAGAGTGTGTTAACTTGTAATGGAAAAAAATGTCACAGTTGTCCTAAGCGGAAAAACAGCCTTCAATATACAACATTTGTAAACTAACAAAACATACATGTACTGCACCATTCGTGCACCGAGATGGACGCGCACATTGCAGCGTTAGTAAGCACCCTAAAGTCGCACCTGGCCTAGCTTGATCTGTTCATAAATTTCCGGCGTTAGTAGCTCGTACTGTCCCTTGGTCGTTAGATAGTACACCGAATCCTCGATAACGCTCGGATCGAAGCCCTGCTCCTGGAGGTCCAACTTTTTCAGCTTAAACGTACCGGTCATGTCAACCTTGGACAGTAACCGCACAAACTGGGGCCGAGCGTACGATGGTAGCGTATCCTTAAGCGTGCGTGCCAGCTGCTCCAAATCGACCTGCCGCTCCGGGTCCAGTATGGCTGCCATACCGGCTCGACCCTCCAGATTTGGTACCTCCACCCCGTACACAACCGTGTCCCGATAGCCGCACGCATTGCTGACTTCCGCCTCTACCTCGCTCGTGGAAACGTTTTCACCCTTCCAGCGGTATGTATCACCGGTTCGATCCTTGAAAAACAGACTGCCCCGCTCGTCGGCTACGAGCAAATCACCGGACAGGAAGGCGGCATCACCCTTGCGGAAAATGTCACGCACAATCTTCTTTTCGGTCGCACCCTTATCGACGTACCCAAGGAACGCTCGTGACGGATTGTTCGGAATGATCTTGCCAATAAACAGTCCAGGTTCGTTCGGTTTGCAAAGCTGACAGAGACCGTCCTTACCGCGCAACGGTTCACTGTAACCGGTAGCCGGATCGGCACGGATAATCGAAATCGGATACACCACAGGAATGATGCGCGATACGAACCCGATCGCTCCGACCGTGTTGTCGATGTTTACTAAAATAAATCGAAAAAATAACAAACAGTTTAGTTGCAACGTTTTCCCTTTTTTGCAGAATATAGTGCACCCATACCTATGTTGGCGTTGCCTTCCGTAGCACCGTAAAATTCGGCCACACGCGGAATGTTGAAGCGCTCCACGAACTGGGGCCAAATTTGAGGACGCAACCCGTTACCGAATATCAAGCGTACCTTGTGTGCTTTGTCGGTAGGTGACGCTGGTGTGGCCAAGATGTAGCGACACATTTCACCAATATATTGGGCAATCTGGAAAGCAAATTGGAAAGCCTCGATTAATGTCACTATCCTGAGATCGTTGCTTGTTTTTTATCCATACCGTGCAGTTATATTTTTGACAGTCCACAAAGAATTGTGAAGCGGAAAACTTCTTCCGGGTTACCACTGTCGCACCGAACAGTAGTGCCTGCCCGATGCTCATCATGCCACCGGCAGTGTGGTACAGTGGCAACGGGGTGTAGAATGTATCGTCCGCACGGAATCCAGCCACCAGAGAGATTGCAGCGGCAATAAAGATGTACCTGCGATGTATCGTTAGCGTTAGCGTTATATGATCAACGTTACTTTTAGTTGTGCTTTTAGGATCAATCCCTTTTCCATTGTCTACCAACCTGGAATGCGTGATAACGGCCGCCTTCGGAAGTCCCGTCGTACCCGAGGTGTAGATGTAAATCAGCTTATCGTGATGGTTCGGTTTCTTTACCCCATTCACCGGCAACTCCTTCGAAGCCGACTGCATCAACGTTGTCAAATCCTTCGCGTTAGCGAGAACCGGTTTCTGTACGACCTCGTTAACCTGATACAGTGCCACGGCGGACGGCAGTGTGTCAGCAATTTCGGCTACCGCATCGGCTAACGCTTCACCATAGATCAGAGCGTTACAGTTGGCCACCGTTACGCTGTGCATGAGCGCATTCTTGCGCAGGTTGTGGTTGATCAGTGGGACGATCACACCCAACTTCGACAGTCCCAACCAGGTGGCGACAAATTCGGGCCGGTTCTCCTGCAGCAAACCCACCACATCGCCATGCTTGTAACCGTGCGAGTGGAACACGTTAGCCAACCGATTCGAGTAGTCGTTTACCTGGTGTTAGGGGAAAGACAAAAAGAAGCACAAACTCCATTATACTTTGCTTACGTACAGTCTCAGGAAAAATAAATCCACGAATATAGGCTTCTGTTCAACGCCAACTCCTTATTTAGCACTTTTTGTTGGTCAAAAAAATTACCCGACACAAAAACACAAACCCATGAAGAGTGGTCATCGGTTGACGTCAGTAGCTAACGTGCTTGCCTGCTCGTTTTGTCTGCAAAGCAATTATTCGACAGTTCTGCTGCTGGTGAACGATACATACCTCACGGAACGTCCAGGAGCGTCCTTCGAAGATGAGACATGCCTTTTCCGGCTGCTTCGACACAAACTCCGCAAAGATGTCTCCGATCGTAGCATTGTTCTTCGCGTGCTTACGCACCAGTCCCAGCAGCTTGATGTACCTCGTAAGAGCTCTGGCGGGTTAAACAATAATCAGTAAACAATCATTAACACTTTAAGAATAGTTTTTTGTACGCTCAAATTGTTTAGGTTATGGGATAAGATAATAAGAAACCCTAGCGTCCTAGCGTTTTGAGTGGTTGCCTAAAGTGGACGCGTTGTTTATAAATTGTACTTCAGCTCGTTTCGCTTGAACCTTGATCGTTAGTTGAACCATGAGAATGTAATTTAATCAATGCTACAACAACAAAAAAGCAATCCGTTCAAGCACGTTTAGTTGTACACAAAAAAACGCCGCATCCATAAAATCGAATTTAAAGCTAATCCCCCACATGAAGCCCTTATCGGTGCTTAGATAACGGGCCCGATTGAAAGTGGTAGCCCCATATTTGATAATGTTTCGTTTAGGCTGTTTTAATTTCTGCAAATGAGTTGGCACATTTCGTTACCAAAATATGTTTTTTTATGTTGAATTCAAAGTCGTTGAACGAAACATAACATCAAGCGATCGTGCTGCTAAGTCTCAATAGTAAAGCTTTTTTTTCTCAGCCTACTTGTAGCAAAGTCTCCATTAAGAAAAGCTTCAGCCTAATGCATCGCAACAGTTGCAAACTGCATCGCAGTACAAATATTTGCAGAAATCGGTTGCGTGTACGATTTTCTCCTTGGTGTCGGTTCCAACGTGTGACACGCTCCGATAGCTCGGTCAGATGCAGCGATGATCAAAAATTACATAACTGCCACCACAAAACAAGCGAGTTTCGTAAAGAACGAGTGTGTACTGCCGCAATGCCGTAAGAAATCAAAGAAAGAAAAAGATCCCTCTCCATTTTCCAGCGATCAAACCGGTTTCTGTCTCGAAGCCGAAACTCATTCAGAACGAGATGAGGGTTTTTTTATAGAATACTTTTGTTGTTGTTTAGTTCCAGAAGATCGTCAAGCTCATTGTAACGGCATACAGTAAACGGCGGGCATAACGAATCGGCAGAGACAATCCTCCCCTCCCGAAAGTTCCAATGTCTTCTAGTGCACACTTCACTTTCCCAACCGGTGGCGACCTTCGAAGCGGACGGACGCGTTTCGACAGCTAACCACGTATGGTGGTGTGGTTGCACGATCGTTTCGTTGTCTGCTTGATAGCTGAACCAATGGGAAATATACAGCGCGCTGCTAAAGCAAGTCCTGTGCTGTTGGCTTTGTCGATGCAACACACTTTACTGTAGCAAGTTTTCCGGGGCTTTGCTGAGTTTGCAGTTGTTTTTTTCTTTTTGCAGCTAAACGAAACAAACAGTTGACAAAGTGTTACACTTGCGTCGTGATCAGTCCCTGCTCACAAACACCTGTCCATACGTTGCGCGTTACGAACTCGCATTCGATGTAATAACCATCTTACAATAGCCAACTTGCTCATTAGGAATGCGTTTCGAGACATGCCCTACAATCACGTTCACGTTCTATTCATATCCGCCTTCGTTTAGTAACGTCACACACCGCACTTGATCGACGAATTTCTTCACGTCACGGCCAAGTAAGCACTCTTCGGTGTGTTATAGAACTTCCAAATCACAGCCTTGCTTTGGGCAATAAACTGACTGCAAATTACGTCCACCGGTTCCGCAGGGCATAACCCGTCCGTATGTGCGCTTAAGCGTCCGTATGTCACCGTGCCGCCGAAGGTTAGCGCAAGTTTAACAATGCAAATGTTTGCCACTTCCACGTTCGCGAAGAAATTGGCGGTACCGTGGACACTCACTTGATATCACGCGGCGCCGTCACAAACGCGATGTGCCACCATTTCCACCAGCCGCTGGCGATGAACACCGCGACCAAGGTGATCAGCAGTGCCGGCAATCCAAACTCCCAACCCATGTAGTACCAGATGAGTACAACGGCCGCGATCGAAGCACCGACGCTGGTTAGCTGAAGCACGTACAGGAGCACTAGTCTGAACCGGTCGCTGCTTACGCTCTTACTGTTGGGCTGGTCGTCGCCCGTCGCAAATGGCTCCACTAGCGATATTGGTCGTGGCCGCGAGCCCGCGACATGCCTCGTGAGCTCATTCTCTGGCTGCCCCTTCTCAACGTCAACTATTGATGGCTGCTCGTCCGGTAGGGAGGTTACGCACCAATCCAATCCAATCCGTGGGAGAGATCGCGAGATTCGGTGAGCAAATGGGAGAGAGAGAGATAAAGAAATAAAGAATACATAGGAATGAGAAAATGATAAGCAAATATGGTAGAGAGCGGCAGAGCGTGAGCATGATTCAAGAGCAAGAGCATGAAACATGTGCTAAGCAACAAATTAAGGGTGAGTAAGCTTAAGTCGTTTGAGTCAGCGCATCCCAACTTGGTAAGCATGGCCGGTCTAGCACGCGATCGAAACATTGTTGAGAAACCCTGACGGAAGCTTAACCACCCCTATATCCACGAGAGCTTTTTCTCTTCTCGAGAATGGTTAGAGCTTTTGCTCTTTTAAACACATTGGAACCGATCTATGAAGGTATCATCGATCCCTTGACTGACCTTGACCATGGAAAAGTGGAATATCAAGTTCTGCTGGAATTTTGCTCGTCGATCGATTAATTAGCTCGTAGTTGTGGATTAGTGTAGGAATTTTAAAACTCGAATCAAGCATGAATTAATTAGAATTATACAAATCATTCTGGCGTGTAATGTTCATAATAGTTATTTACCACATATTTTGAGGACATTATGCAAACTATGAACATTTTGACCTGAAGGAGTTTATAATTCTTTAAACAGTAGCATTAGCGTTAGAGAAACGTCAGATCCATCGTCTGATAGCTTAACCGAGCAGACCGCAATATAACTTTTAAACTAAATTATTCAACCCCGCAGCCTAACACTATTGCGTCGCAATGCTGCGACAAGTTTCTTCCCTCCAAAAACAGGACAAAGCTGTTTTTTCCTTTACCTTTCTGTAACTGCTGAGGCGTCGCGTACGTGCTCTGGCAAAGTTTTTCACCGAGCGTATCGTGCGTCAGGAAACATATTTACTTTTCACGTTCAGCTGATGCGTGAAGAAAAGAAAGTTGCGGAAAATCATTCTATGATGCAGCTAACCGCACCGGCGGTTCGAATTCTTTACGTGCGACAGCCTCAACACCGTTGGCTTGCAATGCTTCGCTGCTCACTTTCGTTGTGATCTCTTTTTGCTTCACGTTTAATTTCTCACTATCAAGCAAATGCAAATGTATCGCCGTATCAAGGTTTATCATCTACCCGAAAAGCAATTTACTTCACTTTCTGTTTCAATTGCAGCTTGAGAGTTAATGCACCGCAACCGATCATGGGATGTTTATTGGAGCTTCAATCGCTGACTCACACAATCGCACACAGCAATGTCACGAATCAGCTCAAACAATCGCACAATTTCCTAAGCCCTCACTTCCTATTCAGCAGTACAATCTCTCTTCCAATGCAAGCTGCTGTGTACAAACAAGTAGCATGTCACAAATAACAAATTGGTTTGTAACATTTTTAGCAACACCACATTTTTCACGTAACCCACACGGAGCAGCTTCGTTGACCTCGAGTAAACCCGAAACCGATTCAAAATACAATAATTCGCAGTTGCCACATCCGTCAAACTAGCTGGGCTTTTGTTTTGATGCGCAGAACTGTCTCGAAAACGTTCAATGTTCACGCATCCAGGGTCGCGTTGAAGGGAAAACAGCAATTTGGCGAAGGAAACGGGCTGGTGCCATTGAATGGTTGCTTTCCCTCGCGTATCGGTTGCAGGGGTCGACTGTTTTCGACCCTACCGATCGGTATGGTTCAAGTTTTTCTTAACCTTTAATGGGTAGAAAAGCTACACGCGCATCCATAGGACCGTTTAGGGCGAACATTTGTCCTTCTAGGGTTTGACTTGTGTGTAGTATAAAGCATGTGGCTTTTAGTAGTAGCTTAAATGGCTACGCAAAGGTTACGCGTGTTTGTGTGTGTGAGTGAACGAAATTATCTACCGCAATTAGCAACGGGCTAAACATTCGATTATATCAGTTCTAAAACGTCCTCTAGCTGCGGTTGATAAATACAGCCATTTTCCGATTTAGGTCGATAACGTAGACTAGGGAAATCGGCGTCGAATATTATTTGAGACATCGTTTATGCTTGGTAATAAGAGATCGAATTGTAATTTAGTTAGCTTTGAACCTCGGTTTTTTTTTTTCATTAATTTAAAACATCTTAATATTTCACATATTTCATACATTGTTTGTTTTTTTACTGACTTTTCTTATTCAAAAAATGAATCAACACAATAAACTCTAAATACTCTCCGCGTATTACCAAATCTGCGTAACCACGATAGTCGGAAACGCTCCGAAAATTCCACCGAAATGGACTGAGGTCTTTTGTTTGCTACCAGATAAGATATTATTCTCTTATCGTAGTATAAAAATAAATAGAACCCAGTAAAATAGTGTTGTGCGAACTTAGCAAGAGTGAATGATTGATATAAACTCTTCACGAAGAGTGTTAACAGCTCATTTGCGACACGAATCGTTTAGTAACTCTTTTGCGATTCGAAACGTTTAACAGCACTTTTGATATTTATAACACTCTCAAAAGAGTTGTTAAACGTTCCGAATCGCAAGAGAGTTGTTAAACGATTCGAATAGCAAAGATAAAGAAGTAAAAATGAATTAAACCTTTACAAAGAGTGTAAATGTCGTTGACATTGAATTGCGCGAAAGGGTGCTGGAGGAAACTTCTCCAATCAAAATACCTGTCGTGGCGGACGAAGCTGGGACTGTATCTGACGAAACCCCCTTAGCCGTGTTCGAGAGGAAAATGCTCAGAAGGATTTTGGCCCCGCATGTGTGGAAGGATCATGGAGTAGCCGCTACAACGAAGATCTCTATGAGCTGTACGGTGATCTCACCATCGAGTATCAAATTAGGCTCGCCAGGCTCCGGTGGGCTGGACACCAAGCCGGTAAAGTCCTTTTAGGCCGTCCACATGCACAGATGAGGTGTGATAGGAGGCCTAAATTGAGATGAAGTGATGGCGTTGATGCGTTCGCCAGTACGGCCGAGATATGGAATCGGCAGACGACAGCGATGAACCGTGAGCGGTATGGAGGATTGTTGAAGCAGGCCAAGACCCGCCTGATAAGTAAGTAAGTAAGGCATGCAATGTAGCATTTATAAAGTAAAAATAATTCTCTACAACATCTTTGTTGTTTTTCCCTCGACACTTCAAATTTTTAAACAGCTTTAGGGGTATTCAAAATCAATAGTTATTCAATAGACCATTGAGCAAAGGTCCGATAGTCTTTATGATTCGTATTTGTATTGAGGTTCAGATTCTGTTACAGCAGATCAGTTTGACAAAGATTTCGATTTAGATTTGCAATAATTACGGCCTTGTTAAAATTATTACTAACTTATTGAAGTGCTCTCCAGATAGATCATTGTTACCAGTAATTCAAAAAGTACCCCTTAGAAACGTGCACATTTCTAAGATACTGCCCAAACAAAAGAGTTACATTATTAAGAGAAACTAAAGCAAATGCACAAAAGGCGTCAAGTGCAACTAAAACACTTTCCGTACCATTGTTTCTGTTACCGTTCCCCTTTCCGAACACAATGTTACCGACACGTTTGTGCAGATGGCTCACGACCTTAGCGCAGCGGAGATGCTTTCTGCAAACTACTCACATTAATTCAACCACTAATGGGACACGCAGCCACCACCCTCGAACCCTGATCGCGGCATCATTTTCTTAGCGCCTTTCTAACCAGGCCAAGTGTTGCAGGCGCAGCGTGGCCACCTAACGGGGCGAGAAAGATCATCGCCGCGATAGAGATTGAAAGCAAGGGTTTGCAAACAATGGCGGCTGCCAGTAAAATAAATGCAGACGGTGCTATGGCCTTTTGCCACAGCCGGTGGGTTAGCTGTCTCTTTTAACCTTCAATGTTACACAAATTTGCCTGCAGCAGCAGCAGCAATGGCAACGGCAACAAACAATAAAAAAATACATCAAAAGCACACCCCGCGAACACAATCAGCAGCGAGTTCAACGATCTTCCTCGATGTATGAGATTTAGCTCTCCGTCAGTAATTTTCTTTCATGGACATCGTTCACGTTGCTACATTGATGGTTCATTTTCGTTTGAAATTATGCTTCATCTTAATGATCGCGTGCTTGCGTACGGCAGCCTCCACAATGGTCGGCCGTCATATGGGTTCCCCCCTCTCCCCCGGTATCTCTCACGGTAGTGTTAGGAGTTTTGCATTATCTCCCAAACGCACTGCACGTGAATCATTATGCTGTTGCACGTTGACTATATATAGCGATTTAAACCTCTTCAAGTACTTTGCGTGGTCAATGATTTTTGAATGATCTGAGTTATGTGTAAAAAAACCACCCCCCTCTAATATCAAGTTGATTTTTTGAACAGCGTCTCAAGTGCCCTCTTGTCAAACACACATCATCACACCAGGAACGATGGGACTGTAAACCGGAGAGGGAGCGGAATTAAGCAAATTGGGTAAGGGGGTAAATATTTGTTTATCATCGCTATTAGCGCACAATCGTCACCTAACGTAAAACACTCGTCCTTCCTGTGCCGTTCGAAAGCTTGCAAGCGTGATACGCACCAACGAACCACGACAACGCCCTTTCAATATTTGGAAAGAATAAATTCCCATTCCCCAACGGGGCTGTAGCTTTTGCCAATGTTGTTAATCTGTGTGCACCGGACGATAGCCATCTTCAAGTGTCGGTGTCTCGCTTGATACGCCAATGTCTATTTACAGCCGCATAACAGTAGCACGATAAGTGCTAATGAAATGTTTTGTCAGCAACTATTTACTATGTTCTACAGGGTTGAGTGATACATTTTTTTGTATATTGCATACAGCAAAATCTAAGCATTAATTTAAAAATGTTTTCACAAAACTTTAAATGGAATAACTCATTTAAAAACAAATCTCATCTCACAACTATTTCATAATTCCATGCAACACTATTAGAAACGTGGACGAACTACGTTGCCAGATCGCTTTCATCTGAATATTGGGTCATTTCCATAACAAGGTTTCAAAAGGTTCGTTTTATTAGATAGAGCGGCAGGTGTGGAGCTCGGCCGAACGATCTACTTGATCCCAACAAAGGTTGTAAACGGTCGCACATGAAATCTGGGTTTTGAAAACTGGTTCGAACTACAAACTATGTCACAATAGGGCGCAGGTTTCAAAAAGTTTCTTGACCTGTGGTTTTGTTGTTATGACTTATCAAGAGACACGATCCTTTCCCATCTTCGGTACGTTTCGCTCTTGTCAAACAGCATTATATGTTAAAAACATCCATATATTACAGCCTGTCTTCCGAAAGTCCCAAGGCTTCACGAAACGGGAAAGGAACAGGGCACTGGATGACTGGTTCGTTAACAACCGATTCGAAATTAACCACACATCACCTAGTACTGAAGGTCACTCAGGACAGCATTGGACCTTAAACAATAAAAACAGGTTTGTTTTTTTTTGGTACGCTGAAAAAAAGGTAAATGGATCTCGGATGGGCTCAACTGTTTGTGCCCCTTGCTGTAATGCTCTGTGTCTCTCCTAGTAATTTAAGGTTAAAAGCATGCGTCTTGTACGCCGACGCATGCGGCCAGTTTTGGACGGTGGTTCGTTTATTTTTTACATATCACGACCTACAATACACTGCAGCAGAAGAAGAAGCTGGTAATTGGTGGTGGTTTGCCTTTGTCATGTTGCTTGTGGAAAATCCAAGCTAGGCTTTGACATGGACGACTACGTTCATTTTTTTCGGGGATTCTCTGTCATAGTGTTTGTCATGTACGTCAGTAAACATTGACCTCACTATATGATGGTGTTGTAAAGTTTGTTAACTAACAGCTCTTATTGAAATCACATTTTTTTTAATAATTACTCATATCAGAGAGCCACACATCACGTTATAAAACAATTATTACTCTACAATCATTATGAAACCATGATTATCAAACCTCAAATTAACTCTTTTCAACTTTTTTGTTTTGCGACAAAAAAAAACTGCGAATGCTATTACACATTTCGATCACCTATTATTTCGAAACAATCGAGCCAAATCATTTGTGTTTCTCCACATCCTTTCTCTATACCCCATTAAAATACGATTAAAACTGTTTTGCTCCCCATTTCGGGTTTGTTTTGCGGTGTTGGCATAACTCTACTGCTAGTAGCGTGACCAAGAGATTGTTTTATCTTCAAAACAGAGCTTCCCCCAGTGAAAACAATAGTGGGAGGTACGTTATTGATATATTCGCATCAATTGTAGTAATTTTGTAATTTGCTTCAATCTGTACATAGATTCCACTTTTTGGTTGCAATCTTTCTAGTCCAGCATGGATTTTTGGCTCCGAAATCAAACTCCAAACTTTTCGTTTGTTTAACCGTAAAAAATTCATAATTTTTTGGTGAACCAGCTCCATACTTTCTATTTCCCACTCGCAATCACCCAGCTGTCGTCATGCTAAGCGTAAGAAAACTGTCTCCAATTGTCGCCCGCTCAAATGACCTCATTTACAAACGCAAGTCTCGGGCCCCGTAAAACGAAAACCCAATCGGTGATACGGTCTGGCGAAATGGGCAAGTGTTTGCCATACCAAGTGCTACCAGGCATGTGCGTAACGTCTCCAACCGTTTCTCAACCGCAACGCCGTTCGTATCCACTTACCTTCGTATCATCATTGTTATTCATCGTGAATATTGATAATTAAATCCATACAAAGGGCAACCGACCGGCGTTTGATGACGTTTAGTTCCCGCCGGGTACGTAATGGTGGAGCGATCGAGCAATGGCTGGAGGAACAATTAACGAAACACTTGATGCACGTTGTGTCACAATCCGGGAGCAGTACTTCGTTTTTTTAGCACAACAATTTTGTTTCTATTTTTTGTTTTCACTCATCAATATACACCTTCATGTGCTGAGGAATCACTTTACTACCGATCAGGGGGGATTTACGGTAGGCCACAACATTCACACAACACTTGCAATAAATCGATCTAGTAGACGACGGTTTGGCGATGAAGCATCCTGTTGATGAAACATACATTACTATGTGCTGTCGAGAGGTAGGGACGAAGGAACTCGTAAAAGGTGAAAGAAAGGGGGATGTTTTGCTTCAAAATTCTACTAATCGTTAACCAAACATAAACAATCATACACTTAAAAACTCACATAAGCTTGTTTGCTTCATTGAAAACAATAAACACACAAACAGAACTTTAAAAATGGCTAAAACG
>KZ063499.1:4546-23476 GCA_002091835.1 Anopheles maculatus | reverse complement strand
GCTCGGTCCCAGTGTAGTTTTTATAATAAAATATAGTCAGTCGTAACAGCAACTCCGTGTTATCAAGATGTAAGAAAAAGAAAGAAACAAGACAACTCCCTGATTATGCCGGAACGCTCGGATGTGCAACGGATAAGTGGCGGAAAACAACGATGCATTGGATCGGTACCAGGCGGATGATTCAATCGACATCACTGGCAGCAACCAGGCATTCATCGCCGGTGCCAATATCAATGCCGATACTCGACACATCATCCGTTGAATCGAAGGCGACACAGGTGTCCACGATTACGGTGAAGGAAGCCGAACAATCCGGATTGATTTGCAAAGTTCTCCCGGTGGAGGAGACGCTGCAATCGCCGTGCACCTTTGTAAAGTGGCGGTCAACACGGCGAACGAAGTTTCGTTAAATGAGCAGCTTCCCTCCCGCTGAAATGAATGAACAAAATTAAGCCTGAAAGGCTGTTCTAAATTCAACAAATAAATGATCAAATTAAAATATTTTAATGCACTTATTTTTTATCAGTGCCATCCGATACTGGTTCATTCAAATCCAAGTACAAAACACAAGCAAATGACGTTTATACTCTTGGGTTAAACTCGCCAAAAAATATATTTTTTGACTGATAAAAATTACGCATAATTTTGATTTTGCGCGCCGTCTAGACGTACAGTTAGGATGAGGCTAGGATGCGTGTTAGGTTGAGTGCTAGGTGTGCTCTCTAGGACGGACCGCGACAGGGGTCGGACGTGCGTGTTTTATTGTGTCGTAGTAATTAAGTGTGATTGTAATAAATTTATATATTTTATAACGATACAACACCCCTAATAGCATGTATGTCACTCGTAGTGTATATGGTACTCGAAGAGGTTCCGGCTGAGGAATATTTAATTCCTGGTTTTCTAATTGCCTATATATGCGGCTGTTGTGAAAAATTCCACCATCGGAAATTCCTCCTTTTCCACCAACATCAGCATACATAAAGTTTCCGTCCGAATCCACAATTGCAAGCAGCACCACACTGAAGAATCCTTTATAATTATAATATTGAGAGCCACTTCTATAGGGGCTACGTAATCTTACATGCTTCCCATCTATAGCCCCTATCACATGAGGAAACTTGTACTTTCTTTCAAATCCTGCAGAAATTTCTTTCCACTCCTCAGCAGTTCGCGGTAACTAAAACATAAGAAGAAATAAATGTATTGTAGCAAATGAAACTAAATAACTTAAATATAATTATAATATAGATGATTATCTGTTATCTATTTCTCTTTTTAGGAAACATTAAATCAACAAAATATTGCGCCCAATCTTCCATCCACCGGCAATGAAAGACCCTCCTCCAATCCTACTCCTGATCCTACATCAACTACAGAAAGAGTTAATCCATGTGCAAGTCGGGCAGCAAAAAGAGCACGAGCGTCACGAATGGAAACAAAAAATCGTGAAAAGGAGCTGTCGGAACTCACTGGGATAACGACCGAAGTAATGAAGCGCCACATTTCGCGGATGGAAAATAATAATGATACTTTTGTGTCTTATGTCTCCGAAAAAATGGCACGCAAAAATCCGCGGCACAGAAATGAAATAGAAAGCCGTATTATTCAGCTTTTAAATGAATATCCGGACATTGAAGATGTGCAAGATAGACAGCAGGAAGTTGAGCCGATTGCGGAATATTTAGATGATGAGGAGGATTATGATGAGCAGGTGGGAGATGCTTATGAAGCAATTGAAGAGGAAAGCGATGAACAGTATAGCAATTAGATTAGAATAAGAATTATTGTTATATTAGAATAAGACAATTTCGCTAGCCTGACCAAATTATAAAATGTAAATTTAAAAAGTTCCTAAGGCACAAAGTGCATTTACCATATTATAAGCATGAATTACCAGTTCCATGAATACATGAAAATGTAGTTATCCTTGAGTTCAGTTTTTGTTTCGTTTGTTACTTTAGTATAATTTGTTCATTGCAATTTAAAATAATTCAATTAATTCATTGGTTTGTGTATTTGTCTTACGTGTGTTAACATAATGAAAGAAATGTGATTATTTATACATAGAAACAGTGGTGGCCTTATACAGCAAAGAAGTTGGGGCACCAAACAATTCATCTCGTTTTTTTTCTCTCGTCGGGGAGGGGGGGGAGGGGGTTGTGGCAGTAGTGCCCCAGTGTAATTTATCTATCCGAGGCCACTGCAAGTGCTAGGTCATTGGTAATGAGGCGGCCCCTTACAACTTCTTTCAAAGAACGTGACCAGTGGGTGAGGGATGGGACGGGATGCTAAGACCATCGTTTTTCGGGGCTCCCCAAACGGCGGGGCCATAGGAGGCCGCCTATTCAGCCCACCGTTTGATCCACCACTGCATATAAATGATGTAAAACTTGTACATACCTTCACATAGTCCTGCAAAGCTTCAACCAAACACTCACAAACTTCAGGAATTATTTCCCCGATAAGTTGTCTGGAAACCTGTATCAAGCAATTTCAGTTGATTTTTTATTTAAGTTTTATTTAAGTTTATTCACCACTTGCATATCTCATTTTCTTACCCGGAACAAATACTCGAGGCTGTGATAACTGTCGCCAGTTGCCAAATACCTTAACGTAATGAGTAACCTTTCCCTAGGGGTTACAGGTACTCTCATGTCTGTAGTACGACGCACAATTTTTGGAGTGACTTTGAAAAGAAGATATTCAAAATCCTCCTCGGTAATACGAAGGAAATTCCTTATAGACACATCGATAGGTTCCGAAGTTATATCACGTAGAAGCCAATTGCCATATTCTTGCCGTCTATACAGCATACGCCGGGTCCAACATACACGTTTGGCACGGTTTCTTCTTCTTTCTTCAGCTAACATTTTGCAAATGAGGGTTAATGAAGCTACAATTATTTCAAACTCAGCTTGTAGATCCATTTTTACTCAAACAACTCAAACAAAATTGAGTGTATATAATGGTTTGTTTACATTTGTCCATCATCTGTAAACATTTGACAAATCAGCTGTTGGTGACAGCTCGCGAAGCGTTGAATTTCGCTTGTCAAAAAATTCGTTTCGCTGCAGATTTCAGCGTGTGGCCACACGGTAAAGTTTGTGCTTTAATTCAAAGTGTTAAAAGTGCGTGTTTTTACATATTTGAACAGTTTTTAAAGCGTTTAGCAAACCCTGTGTATTTATACGGTAAGCAATGTTCAATCTTATATATATATATATATATATATAAAATCGACCAGTTTAAGGATTTTATGGACAACTACGATGCCGAGACACAGAGTGTACAGATTCTAGTGCAATTGGAACAATTAGAAGAGATGCGCATGGAGTTTATTAATGCAAGAAGACAATTACTGTATCAGGATGAGTGTGATGAAGATGCGTTAGCAGAAGAATTAAAACAGTTCAATAGAACGTATGTGACAGTGAAAGGATTCCTGAAAGCTAATTTGCATTCGGAATCAACAGGTGTTCCAGCAGCTAGCAGCACAATCGTCCAGGCGTCAACGTACCATCCTAAAGTGCGGTTACCAGAAATCATCCTTCCTTCGTTCGACGGTGATGTGACAAAATGGCTCACCTTTAAGGATCGATTCACATCGATGGTTCATGATGTGGTCGAGTTATCGGAAGTGACAAAGCTGCAATACTTGTTGACGGCGTTAAAAGGAGATGCAGCTACTTTGTACGACCACACGCAGCTTGTAGCCGAGAATTATGAAGCAACGGGGAAGTCGTTACACGATCGCTATGATGATTCGAAGCGAATAAAGCGTGAGTACTTTAAAGCTTTGTATCAGCTGGAGCCAATGAACGGATCGTCGGTGGAAGAATTGTCTCGCCTAGTGAATGAGACAAAGCGACTAGTGAGAGGGATGGAGCGAACGAATGAACCGATACGGAGCTGGGATACACCGTTAACATCGCTGGTGACGTATAAATTAGATTCTGCAACTCTTCTAGCATGGGAACAATACTCGGCTGACCATAAGATCGACTCTTACAATGAGTTGATGGCGTTTTGTGAAAAGCAGATAAAGGTCCTGAACAGCTGTACCATGCGAAACCAACGGTCGATTGATACGAAACCAGCCAAGGTGGTCGGTGCGATGCGGAACCAGAACAACCCTCGGCAAAGGAAAACCTATAACACCCCTCTTGCCTGCGCAGTGCAATCATCGAGCACAAACGTGATCGTTTGCCCAGAGTGTAAGGCTGATCATTTTCTTGCTAAATGTAATATTTTCTCTGCTCTGAGTCAATTGCAGCGTCGCGAAAGGGTGAAGGAACACAGACTGTGTTTCAATTGTTTGAGAAGCGGCCATGGCATCAAGTTCTGCAGATCGCATGCCAAATGCGAACAATGTAAAAGGAGACATCATACGCTGCTGTGTGATACGAGTACACCGGTGAAACCTGTCATCGCGGATGGTCTGATCAGCGCTACAACGCAAGACACCAGTCAAAGGACGACGAAAATGGTTTGGCTATCCACGGCGCGTGTGTTCGTCTTGAATTGGAATGGTGAAGCGGTTCCGGCTAGAGCACTGTTGGATATGGGTGCTCAATCTAACTTCATGAGCGAAAGGTTGGCTCAACAGCTGAGGTTGCGGAGAACGCGAGTGCAGAAACCCCTTTATGGGGTAGGATCGGTGGCGTTGACAGCAAGCAGTACAGTAACAACTACGGTCAAGTCTCGAAACTCATTCTATTCATCTACCGTAGAATTTTTGGTTTTGACAAATGTAACTGCAGATTATCCTCCTCAATCCGTAGATGTACAGCCGTGGAACATACCGTCCGACGTCATGTTAGCAGATCCGGAATTCAATCAGCTAGGGAAGATCGATTTACTGCTTGGTGCTGAGATTTTTGCAGAGTTGCTGGATCAAGGTCAACTGAAGCTAGCACCAAATCTTCCGAAGCTATTCGAAACCAAGTTCGGATGGATCGTGAGCGGTAGAATGGAGCAGAACACACGTGAGAACACTGCAAACTACAACCTCGCCTGCTGTAACGTAACGGAGGAGAAGTTCAACACTGCAATGGAACGGCTCGTATCTTTGGAGAACCTACCGGAAGAAAAGATACCTTCAGAAGACGACATCGCCTGTATAGATTTGTATGAGACAACAACTCGACAGAATGAAGATGGCAGGTATGTTGTAACGCTTCCAAAGGTTCCTCAAGGTTCAGCACTACTTGGAGAGTCAAAGGAAATTGCTCTAAGACGCTTTATGGCGATAGAGCGGCGGATGCGAGCAGATAAGGATCTGAGAGAAGCATATAAGGAATTCATGCAGGAGTATATTAGCCTCGGTCACATGTCTTGCATAGGCACATACGCGGACATCGAGACCAAAGGGCCAGCACCAGTTTATTATCTTCCTCATCATGCCGTGTGGAAGGCTGGAAGTGTTACTACAAGATGCAGAGTAGTGTTTGATGCGTCTTGTAAGACGAGTTCTGGCAAATCGTTGAACGATATGTTATGCACCGGGCCACATATTCAAGAGGATATCGTGAACATACAGCTAAGGTTCCGTATGAAAAAGGTAGCTTTGGTGGCCGATGTAGCCAAAATGTATCGGCAGGTACTGGTGGAAGACAACGATAAATCGCTGCAGAGGATTCTGTGGAGATTCAATTCAGAAGAGCAGATTAAGGTCTACGAGCTAAACACTGTAACGTATGGCACAGCATGTGCACCGTTTTTAGCCATCCGTACGTTGCAACGGATTTTTGAAGACCACGGGGAGAAGTATCCAAAGGCATTGAAATGTAAAGGAGACTTCTATGTTGATGATTTATTGTCCGGTGCAGATTCAGTACAAGAAGCAAGGGAAATCGCTCGACAATTGTACAACCTACTGGGTGAGTGTCATTTCCCGTTACGAAAGTGGGCGTCGAATCGTCAAGAAGCTTTAGCAGACATTCCCACTAAATTACATGCAACTACCGCTCAGTTAGAGCTTGCAACTGAACAAGGATCGATAACTACGTTAGGCTTATTATGGACTCCCAGCCTAGACACGTTGAAGGTTCAGGTGCGACTGCCTGACAAAAATGCGACAAATACAAAAACGCAAGTGTTGTCATGCATAGCGAGGATTTACGATCCACTCGGGTTTTTGGACCCAGTTAAGATGAGAGCAAAGCTCATAATGCAGAAGATTTGGACGATACCTCATCGCGTGGCCCAACCAGCGTATCCTTCCGGCTTTGACGACCGTCAGGATGTCTGCATCGTCAAACAGCTCAGCTAGCTCGTGGTTCATTCTCCTTCTCCACACGCCCTGCTCGCACACACCGCCAAAGATAGTCCGTAGCACCCGCCGTTCGAAATAAGTAGCTAAATAAGTTAAATAAATAAATAAGTTAAATAAATAAATAAATAAGTGATTACAATAGATAAACTAGCTGACTTGCTCTATGTGCTGGGCGATAATGTATAGGTATATGTGGTTATGTATATATAATTATGGGATGGGATTATCATCTGCAAGCACCTCGACCATCACCCATAAACGTACGCACAGACGCAGCAACCTAGAGACAACGATCGAAGCTGGGGTACGTGCGTACCGAAGTACAGGATCTCGCTCTCTTTTCGGATTAGACGCTCGGTGAACAACACGATTGTAATTGGCGCAGCCGTTCGGAACCGGTCAGTGAATACTAAGTGGTGAATTTTTTTTATGAAAAAAATGTAGTGATTGGTGTTAAGTGGTAGTAGCTGAGTAAAAAAGGCTACGTTTGGAATCCGCCTACGGCATCCGCGATATTTAGGAGAATCCGTCGCGTGAGTTGTGATCCCCCCTACCCTCTCACATTCGTACAGTCGACATTCGTAAGTACTAAGTCTTACTAATACTCGTAAGAGGAAAGTACAGCTACGACAGAGGCATCGACTCTGGAGCAATTGTTTTTTCTTATCGCTCTATTTCAAACAAAAAAAAGAGTGTATAGTGTTTGTGTGCGCGTCTGTGTATTCCATGTGGCAGGCTAGAAGTAGTTATTCTGATTCCGAAACAGATTCAATATCTTCTGAGTCGAATAACGAACTCTCCGTTAGTATTTCCAACGATACAATTGAACTATCTTTAGATTCCTTGACTTTAAAAGAAGTAAAAATGGAACAAATTTGCGAGCAATTGTCTGCTATGCAAGGTTTCCTGCAAAATCTCGCAGATCGTCAAGGCTCGTTGGAAGCTGCGATAAGCGCAAAGAATAGCGGAGAGCAATGCCCTGAACAATCAAATGAGATACCACATGTGCACGCGCACACTAGCCGAGCGAATTTTTTTACCATACCTGATCCAATAAAAGAGCTGCCGTCTTTCGATGGTAATAGGAAACAATTAATGGGATGGATTGCAAAAGTCGAAACGACGCTAAACGTTTTTAGAGCAATCGTTCCCGTTGATATTTTCCACTTGTATGAAATTGCGGTTAGTAACAAAATTCTGGGAAGGGCAAACGATATAGTATGCCAACAAGGCAGCCCACATGATTTTGAAACTATAAAAAGTATACTATTAAAAGCTTTTGGCGAAAAGGTTTCCGCATTTTCGACCTACAAAAGCCAGTTATGGCAATTGAAGCTGACGACTAACATGTCAATCCACAAATATTATTCAATCCACACAGATTTGGTTGACAAAATAAAAATAATTGCTAAGCAAAATCCAATTTATAAAAACAATTGGGAAGCTATTAACTGCTTTATAAACGAAGATGCGTTGGCCGCTTTTATAGCCGGGCTGAGCGAAGAGTATTACGGACATGTACAAGCTGCACAACCGAAAGATGTAGAAGAGGTGTACAACTTTCTGTGTATGCTAAAAACGAAGAAGGATTTTGGGAAGGCATTGGAAAAAAGCGATAAACCAACAAATAACGCATTTCAAGCAACAGCCAACCGTCGTTTTGATAAATCCCATGTAGAGAAAAAACAAACCGTATACACAAATAATGATGTTGAACCAATGGATACTAACACAACCAGGAGTAAGCTAACGCAAAGGTCGGTCAACAATAATGAAACCTATGAAAGTGACACTAATGAAAATTTTTGGTTTGCTTCGGAACCGAGATCCGCGGATTAGCAACAGGTAACCACAATTTCCTACCATATTTAAAATTTAATAATCGCTTGAATAATCAACATTTAAATATTCTTATAGATTCAGGAGCTAACAAAAACCTCTTAAGGCCAGGAATTATGAGAAACGTGCAAAAATGTCCCAATACAAGAAGCAAAAACATGTATGGTGAAATCGAAGTGCACTCAAAAGGTAAGGAATACATGTTAGGAAAAAATCTACCAGCCATTCAGTTTTATGAAAACAAATTTCATCCATTTTTTGACGGGCTAATTGGTACCGAAACGCTATCGTCTCTTAACGCAATTTTAAACTACAAAGAAGGAACACTTACACTATCAAATCAAAGCATTCGATACCATAAATATCATCTAGAACCAGGTTCTAAAGAGTATCAAATCCTAAATATCTCAACAACAAAAAATAATTTTTCTTTCAACGACTCATTAAGAATTGACCACCTAAACCGCGAAGAAGAAAAAATGCTTTCGGATTTGATAGATAAACATAAAGGAATAATACCGAAGGAAAATGAAAGTCTTTCAGCTACAACAGAAGTTAAACACAAAATAATTACCACTACTAATAGACCAATTTACACTAAAACTTACAGGTACCCCCATGTTCATAAAACAATAGTAAAACAGCAAGTACAAGAAATGCTCCAAAACGGTATAATAATTAACTCTAAATCACCATGGAATGCCCCTATATGGGTAGTCCCTAAAAAACAAGATTCAACTGGAAAAGAAAACTTTCGAATTGTTATAGACTACAGAAAACTGAATGATATTACTATAGATGATAGGTATCCAATACCACAAGTAGAAGACATTCTCGATAATTTGGGACATGCCGAGTACTTTTCAACATTAGACCTAAAGAGCGGGTTCCATCAAATTGAAATGGATCCAGAATCGAGGGAAAAAACTGCATTTAGTACCGAATCAGGCCACTATGAGTTTTTGCGCATGCCATTCGGCTTGAAAAATGCGCCCTCGACGTTTCAAAGAGTTATGAACTCGATACTCGGAGACCTAATAGGGAAAACATGCTACGTATACCTAGATGATGTGATAGTATTCGGTAGTAATTTACGAAATCACATTTCGAATCTTCATTTAGTGTTGGAAAAGCTTGAAAAGGCAAATTTAAAAATTCAAATTCATAAATGTGAATTTTTAAAAAAAGATTGCGAATTTCTTGGTCACATCGTCACCAGGGATGGTATAAAGCCACATCCTAATAAGATCAATGAAATAATTAACTGGAAATTGCCAACCAACGAAAAAGAAATCAAACAATACTTAGGACTACTTGGTTATTATCGAAAATTTATTCAAGATTTCGCTAAAATTACCCGTCCAATGACGAAGTATCTAAAGCAAAACATTACGCTAAATATTTCCGATCCCGAATACATAGAATCATTTGAAAAATCTAAATTAATTCTCACAATGGACCCTGTACTAATATACCCAGACTTTTCAAAGCCATTTATATTAACGACTGATGCATCCAATTACGCACTAGGTGCAGTGTTATCTCAGATGCAAAATTTAAAAGATCATCCAGTAGCATTTGCTTCAAGAACACTTAATCACGCCGAAATCAATTATTCAACCACAGAAAAAGAGGCTCTTGCCATTATCTGGGCAGTCGAAAAGTTTAAGCCTTATTTATTTGGCCGTAAATTTACATTAGTAACAGATCACAAGCCACTAATTTTCATTAAAGACAGTTCTAAAAATTCCAAAATAATACGCTGGAGGCTTGCACTAGAAAATTACGACTATGATGTTTTATACAAAACTGGAAAAACAAATTTGGTCGCCGATGCCCTAAGCAGAAAACTAGAAATAAATAATAATGAAATCGATTCTTCAGAAGCATCAATAACCCCCAACCCTTCAGAAACAGACACGGTACATTCAGCTAAAAGCTCGCAGGATTTTTTTGTTCATTTCACGGAGCGACCAATAAATTATTTTCGGAATCAAATAATATTTAAAATTGCACAAACAGAAGGAATCAGCCAGGACACACCGTTTGCAAATCAAAAAAGAATAATAATTTCAAAACGCTTTTATAGCCCTGATGATATAGAATCATACTTAAAAAAATTTCATGATGGCAAACAAAGCGCAATACACGCCCCAGAAAAACTGTTCAATACCATTCAAAACGCATGTAGAAAATATTCAGTAGAAACGCTTTCACATTTTGTTATTGCTCAAAATATTGTGGAAAATGTAGAAACAGAGGAAAAGCAATATTTACTAATTAAACAAGAGCATGACCGTGCACATAGAGGAGGTCAAGAAATTGAAAAGCAGTTGAAAAGATCATTTTATTTCCCAAGAATGATGCAAAAAATTCGACAATACGTTAATTTGTGTAAAATCTGTGCAAAACACAAGTACGAAAGGCGACCGTACAACATTAAAATCTCAGCCAGACCTATAACAGAAGCCCCATTAGAGAGAGTACACATGGATATCTTTGGCATGGATAAAAATTATTTCTTATCTTTCGTGTGTGCATTTACGAAACACTTACAGCTAACGAGGATAGAATCAAGAAATACTATTGATATTCAAAGCGGTCTAGCACAATACATTTCGACTTTCGGAACTCCAAAGAAACTAATATGCGATCACGAATGTTCTTTTAGAAGCCTACAGTTACAAGGATTTTTAGAACAGCTGGGAATAGAATTAGAATTTGCATCATGTTCGGAGTCTAACGGCCAGGTTGAAAAAACCCATAGTACAATAATAGAGGTTTTCAATGCCAACAAACACAAGTTCCCTGAGCTGAGAACAGTAGAAATCATGCAAATTGCAGTATCTTTGTACAACAACAGCGTGCATTCATCAACAGGATATAAACCGAATGAAATTTTATTCAACCAGTCAAATGAAACTGATCGCGAAACGATTATTGAAAATTCAAAGAAAATTTTCAGTAAAGTAATGAGTAATCTGAAAAGAACAAAAAATAATATGGAAAAATGCAATGAAACTAAAGAAGATCCTCCAACAATACAAGAGGGTAAAGAGACATACATCAAAAAAGGAGTTCGAAAAAAATTAGACCAAAGGTTTCATGCAACGCCTTGTCTTAAGAATAACGATAAAAGTATTAAAATAGGAAGAAACGTAAAAAGAAGTAAGAATAAATTAAGAAGAATACGTAGATAACAAACTCTGAAACATGCGTTTTAGAAGAAAGTAGCGTTTACGAATATTATGAGATGGTATTGCGTTTAAAAAAAAATAAGTAGGGTTTTGCGAATATTATAAATAGGAAAAATAAGCTAAACAAATTATTGACTGTAAATCATAAGTAGGGTATGCGGTCATTATAATTAGATAGGTCAAAAGCAACACATTTGTAAACAGAAAATAACGGAGCGATACGTAAAGAAGGACATCATTGAGCCACACTATCCCGTTCGTGAAGAACTGGATACAAGTCGTGAGATCGATCCACTCGACTACATTCGATCGCTGCTCTCCATGATCGAGAGCAAAGTAACCTCGCCAACAACGTTACGATCGAGGACGCTCGTCTTTTTGCCCCGGAGGAATTATGGGATGGGATTATCATCTGCAAACACCTCGACCATCACCCATAAACGTACGCACAGACGCAGCAACCTAGAGACAACGATCGAAGCTGGGGTACGTGCGTACCGAAGTACAGGATCTCGCTCTCTTTTCGGATTAGACGCTCGGTGAACAACACGATTGTAATTATATATATATATATATACAGTGGTTTTCAAAATAAAGTGCCCACCCCATAATTTTTCACATTTTAGACATGTTTTTAGTGAGGAATGATGCTAGAATTCTGCATTTTTTTTATATCATGCTAATAATATGCTCTAACAGATTCGCTAAATAAATGTAATAAATATTTTGTTTTTACACTCACTACAAGTATTTACATTTAATTTTCCAGAAAAATTTGTTTCAAAATAAAGTGCCCACTGTTCAAAGTCGACCATAAACCAATCGTTTTGATGCTAAAAAAAATTACATTTTTGTGTAGGCGTGTTAAAATTAGTTTGACATGTTTTTTAGTACATAGAAAATATACTGCGTAAATTACTACACTGGCTTTGGTGGGTACAATGCAAAATTCGAAGCTAATACCTTTAAATATTAGAAAGTTGGTAGTTTGCGATACTGAGAAAGGGATTACACACCGGACTGTTGCAAAACAGTATATCATCAGTAAAGCAGCCGTGGAATAAATCCTTCACAAGCATAAAACAATCGGATCAGTGGTGGATCGACCAGGCAGAGGCAGGAAACCCAAGACGGATTCTAAATCGGACACTAGAATTGCGGGAGAGGTGAAAAAGAATTCGAAGGTGGAAGTCCGGGCGATCCAGGAAACACTTCGGCTCACTATTTCTGCCAGTACTATTCGTCGCCGGATCAAAGCCCATGAATTCAGCAACAAACTTGCAAGGAAACGTCCCTTTATAAGCAAAGTCAATAAAGCCAAAAGGCTAAAATTTGCAAAAGTATATGTGGTTAAGCCAATAGAGTTTTGAAAAACAGTGCTTTGGACAGATGAAATCCAAATTTGATCTGTTCAATCACAAACGTCGGGATCATGTGGGTGCAGAGCGGGTGAGGAGCTGCAAGACCGCAACATACATGCAACGGTAAAGCATGGAGGAGGCAACGTGATGGTGTGGGGTGTTTTTCGTGGGCAAGAGTAGGAAGTTTAGTCAAAATCAACGGGATAATGACTTCTGGTTACTACATAAGCATTCTGCAAGAAAATCTGGAAGTGTCACGCATCAAGACGAGCCTTGATGAGAAGTTCATCTTCCAGCAGAATAATGACCCAAAACACACTGCGAACAAAACAAAGGCCTTCTTCCGTTCATGTAGGATTAAAACGCTGCAATGGACTCCCCAAAGCCCAGACTTCAACCCCATCGAGAATTTGTGGGCATTTATCGATGCGAGGACTGATAAAACTAATGTGCAAAATAAAAAAAACCTATTTTAGAGACCTTGAAAACGCCTGGGAAAACCTCGAAATAAAACATTACAAAAATTTAGTTGAAAGCATGTTGAAGCATTTTCAGTAGGTTCTGAAGGCTAAGGAAGGCCATATAAAATATTAGTTAGTTATTATATTTGCAAAATAAATATATTTTCTGAGCTAAAATAAGGTAGGCACTTTATTTTGAAACGAATTTTCCAGAATAATTAAATAAAACTATTTTTGGTAAACGTTAAAAGTTGATTATTATAACGAATGGGTGGTAAATCTGTTAGAACATGTAAAGAGCAAGATGTACAAAAAAAATTGCAATGTTTTAGCTTTGTTTTTCACTAATTAATGGCAAAAATCTAAAAAAATCAACCACTGTATCTAAAAATTATATTCCTTTGATTTCAGTGGTTAACAACGAAAGAACGAATTCTATTCCAAATCTAGAAGACGTCGTTATGGACGTTTAAATCCACGCGGACGAAGAAGCAGAGATTGCCGACGAAGAACCGATACCAGTGAATGATTTGTCTTCAGATGGCGAAGAAATTGAAGCAGATGAGTCTGTAGAATTTGACTACAGCCAACATTGTATTGTAGTTCGTCTTCGCTATTGGGCATTGAGCACAAACGCATCGCATACCTCGATCAACAAAATTTTGCGAATCCTTCGTGAAAAAACGTCCTTCGAGCTACCAATGGATGCCCGAACTTTACTGCAAACCAACGGGGCGGTCAAGGAAATCATTCCTATCGGAGGAGGCCGATTTTGGTACAACGGAGTTACAAATTGCCTCAATAATCGATACAGGTTAGAGTTATAATTACTACTACTCATACTTTTTCTATACCAATCATATCATTTTCCTTTTCAGCAATACCGTATTGGAAGCTGGTACCGAGTTACAAATGAAGTTTTTCATTGATGGATTACCGCTTCATTCCAGCAGCTCAATGGCATTTTGGCCAATTTTAATAACCGTTAATGATTTGGCTGCACCAATGACTGTGGCAATTTACAGTGGAACGTCGAAACCCTCTTCAGTGGAGGAATTCTTGAGGCCTCTGGTGCTGGAGCTTAATTTGCTCATAGATGAAGGGATTCATCTTGGTGAACGGAAAACGCTGGTCAACATAAAAGTGCTGGGGATTGTGGCAGATGCACCTGCTCGAGCATTTGCAAAAGGTAAATATAATTAATTAGACTGATTGTTCACGAGAAACAATATTTTTCATATTTGTTCTTATCATTTCGTTATTTATCGGATCGTGAAACGAATTGTGTTGTATTTCGGTTGTTCATTTTTCTATTCTGTGTGCTTTAATCGGAGCTGGTGTCAAACACTCTGCATCAAGAGTAACGGGCGAGGTGTGCTCTGCAGCAAGGGCAACGATCGTACATCGACATCGGGACACTACGCTTCTAACGCCTAGGTGAATAGTTACACGTTACACATACACTTGTAACAGCGCACGCATAAGTTCGGTTCGGTTTCGGTTTCGGTTCAACGTTTTATAGTGTTACACATACATTCGTATCAGCGCACGCATCAGTGTTTTCGATCGCACGCTTAAGTGTAAACGTTCTACTCAGTGTTTCGTTACCGGTAAAATGGATAAGAAGAAGAAGGCAGCGCAGTTGAAGAAGCGGATTGCGGAGGAGCACATCAAGGCGCTGGAGAATTATGAATCCACGTTCACGGAAAGGGTCGCAAATGAGGTTCCAGATGTGTTGGAGTGTTTAGAGCGATACAGGGACGAGTATTTCACCGCGCTGACGCAGCTATTGGAGTTGGACGATAGCAACAAACATTTGAACATTTCATGTTATATTTTGTCGCAGTTACCATGCTATCTTCTAACGTCCACAAAGATAAATGGGATCAAGCTTCTGATATGTTAAAGAAGTATGTCGAAAACCATGATGGAATATACGGTGAAGGCTATATAAGCAGTAATGTGCACAATTTGTTGCATTTAACGCTATTACCAAGTTCGTCGACCTTCGCGTTTAGCCGACCAAATGCGTCGAACCTTCGCCTTCCCAAGATCGATCTGCCTATTTTTGATGGCGATTATTCGAAATGGCTGTCTTTCCGCGACCGATTTATAGCCATGATCGATGCAGCAACGGACCTCCCTTCCATTTCGAAGCTTCAATACCTGTTATCTTCTTTACGTGGTGATGCAGCAACACCCTATGAACATACTATGTTGACGGCCGACAATTATGCTATTACATGGGCATCATTATTAAAAAGATACGATAATTCACGCATGCTGATACGAGAATACTACCGCACGTTGCATCACTTTCCAGCAGTGCAAACGGAAAGCGTTGATGAGTTGGCGCAGCTTGTCGATGAATTTGTGCGTCACGTGAATGGGTTGCAAAAACTGCGCGAACCAATTGAATATTGGGACACTCCATTATCGAACATGTTACTCTTAAAACTGGATCCGGCAACGATATTGGCTTGGGAGAAAGCCTCAGTGAACCGCGATAAGGATAGCTACAATGAACTGATAGAATTTCTATATGAACGCATTCGAATCTTGAAATCTACTCAAAGGTTCTCCGGCGAAACAAGCCCAACGGTAGTCAAGGTGGCCGGCAACCAACGTCACCCTGCGACGCATCGGAGGTCGATAATGAACGCTGCGTCAAGCCAAAATTCGGCACTCAGTCCCAGATACGCAGTACCGACACCCAGTCCTAACACGGCTTATTACCCGAAGTGTCCGCTAGAATGTGAGGAACCACATTCTCTACGCAACTGTCCGGTGTTTTGCAACAAAGACACCCAAGAACGAAGGGAGATAGTAAGATCCAAGGGACTATGCTGGAACTGTCTCAATAGTTTACATTTGGTGAAGGCCTGCAAATCTGATTACACCTGTCGTTCATGCCGTGAACGCCACCATACGCTGCTGCATCAAGCACAACAAACGAAGGTGACACTGGCGGCCCAGGCAGAAGATGAAGCGGTATTCCTCGAAACCGCTGTAGTGCTTATTGCGGACGATTACGGCAAGCAACACGAGGCGAGAGCGTTGCTTGATTCGGGCTCGATGTCCAACTTTATTTCGGAGAGACTGGCGCGGAAACTACTTACTACCCGCACCAAGGTTAATGTTTTCGTGTCTGGCATCGGGAAATCAGAACAACATGTAAAGGGATCGATCACGGCGACCGTTCGATCCAAGACACGTAACTTCATCACCCAATTGGAATTCCTCATCTTGGAGACACCATCGGCGGATATACCGACTTCACCAATAGACGTTTCTTCTTGGGACATGCCGAATGTGATTCTAGCGGATCCAAAGTATCACATTCCCGGCATGGTCGATATCGTCATCGGTGGTGACGCTTTCTGGGAGCTGCACACGGGACACAAACGTTCACTAGGGCCTGGTAGGCCATGGCTAGTGGAGACGCAGTTCGGCTGGGCTGTAGCAGGAAATACATCACAATCAACTCATACATCTCGGGTATGTCATACTGCTACGAGCGAGAGCCCTTTGGAAACTATCTTGACACGATTTTGGGAAACTGAAACTATACTGGATGACCCTGTTTTATCGACGGAAGAGGACAGCTGCGAGACGTTTCGACCACAACTCGTAACGCGTCGGGGAGGTATGTTGTTTGTTTGCCAATAAATCCTAATCCTGGTATCGTTTTAGGAGCCTCCAGAGAAATCGCTGAACGCAGGTTTCGTGCATTGGAACGACATCTTAATGCCAATCCGCAAATGAAAGGGGCATATTCAACGTTTATGGAGGAATACCAAAATTTGGGGCATATGAAAAGGCTTGCTGCTCCTGTGGATGATTCATGCCCTCACTATTATCTACCTCACCATGCGGTTTTAAAAGAGAAAAGTACCAGTACGAAGGTCCGAGTTGTCTTCGACGCTTCGTGTAAAACCACCACCGGCTTCTCTTTAAACGACACACTGCTTGTTGGCCCTATCATCCAACAAGACCTGCTCTCAATTATGCTACGGTTTCGATCACACACCATCGCTATCACCGCAGACGTCGAAAAAATGTACCGGCAAATCCTTCACGATCATCCAGATAAAAACTTCCTACGCATTCTGTACCGAGAGAATCCATGTGAGCCGATAGACACGTTTGAACTACAGACCGTAACTTATGGCACTGCTTCAGCTCCATTCCTAGCGACAAGAACTCTAAAACAGATCGCGTATGACCAGCAGGAAATCTACCCAAAGGCGGTGAACTCAGTACTTCATGACTTCTACATGGACGATCTGTTGACTGGGACTGAAGAACTATCAGATGCCGTTAAATTGCAAACGCAAATTTCATCTATGTTACGTTCAGCTGGATTTTGCTTGAAAAAATGGGTCTAATAACCCAAACGCCCTGGCAGAGGTTCCAAAGGATGATTTGGCCTTACTTCTTACTCACGAATGGCAAGACGTACAAGCAGTCTCGACGTTGGGGATCACTTGGGAGCCAGTAAGTGACACGTTTCGGTGCAGGGTTGAGCTACCACCAGTATCAGCTGCTCTTACAAAAAGAATTACATGTTCATACATAGCAAAACTGTTTGACCCCCTCGGCTTGATTGGACCGGCCATTCTCATCGCTAAGTTGTTTATGCAACAATTATGGGGGTTGAAGCACGACGGCAAGGCATGGGATTGGGACCGAGAGCTACCATCATCTCTTCAGGAACAATGGCAGAAGTTTCACTCGGCACTGAACCTTCTTCGGGAATTACAAGTTCCTCGGTTCATCTCGCAGTACAAGGCTACGAACGTACAATTACACATCTTCGCTTACGCTTCTCAAAAAGGCTACGGAACATGTTGTTACATTCGGGCAGAGACGGATCAACGGATTACTGTGCAACTGTTAGCCTCCAAATCTAAAGTGGTATCGATCGCAAATACCCACTCCATCGCTCGTTTGGAACTCTGTGCTGCACGCTTGGCGACTCAACTATATAGTAAGGTTAGTCGATCATTCAATACATTTACGGTTACTGTTTGTTGGACGGATTCTATGACCGTTCTTCATTGGCTTAATTCCCCACCAAATCGCTGGAAGCCTTTCGTAGCTAACCGAATCGCAAAAATACAAAGGGAAACTGGAATTCAGTGCTGGAAACACGTCCCAGGTATAGACAATCCAGCAGATGACGTATCGCGTGGCTTGTATCCAGATAAGCTGTTAGCGTGTGAACGCTGGTGGCATGGGCCTCCTTGGTTATCACGGTCTCCGGAAAATTGGCCTAATAATCCACTTCTAGCTGGAGAAACAGTAGACTGTGATGAAGAAAGATTGGCGTCATCGCGAATTGCAGCAAATTCAACAGTTTCTGATTTCCGCAACACACTATTCTCACGGTTTTCGGTCTATCACAAACTTCGGCGGGTCATCGCATATTGCTTGCGATACATTCAACGTTTACATGATAACAAAGGCGCAACCAGCCAAAGAAACGTTATCATCAACACTCAGCGTTCGGCTAAGGAACTATTGGCATCGGTTCCGCTACTCACCGCAGAGGAACTCCATAGGGCGGAATTGCGATTGTGTCATTTATCGCAATTAGACACCTTTCACGACGATTTGCACAACCTCAAACATGGCAAGGAGATCTCTCGACATTCTAAGCTGAAATTTGCTGCACCATTCATTGATCAACTCGGTATCCTGCGCGTCGGTGGCCGGCTTGGAAACGCAAATATTCCTGATGCAGTAAAACATCCCATATTATTGGATTCAAGGCATCCCTTAGCATTACTGCT
>KZ063498.1:0-45588 GCA_002091835.1 Anopheles maculatus | reverse complement strand
AAGGGGACGAGCGCTAGCAATTAGTTATCGGTTGTTATCGACCATTGCTGGCAGCGCTCCAAAACGGGACGTGGTGGCGCGTGGATGCAGCATTCGGTGTGACAATTCGCCTTCTCACCGAGGTGTGGACAATGTAGATATGAGCGGATGCCGTGCCCGGTGCACAATGCGGTGATTTTTTTTTTTGCTGAAGCTGTTGTTGCCTATTTTATTTTTCCAATCCCCAGTATGATGCAACACCGAAAAGGCAGGTCCCTTCTTCTGTCAGCAAAAATGTTGTGGTTGTCCTCGTTTTTCCCTGCCCACACACACACACACACACTCTGTTGGGATGGAGAATATTTATGCCCATCGTTTTGTGGCGTGAAAAATTGGACCCGGACGAATAAATTCTTGTTCATCGGGGCGCACACAACACAACAGGAACACTTTAATTAAGAGCGCATTTCTCACGAGACCAATGTCCCATAAACAGTGTTAGTGGGTTGCTTTTTTAACGGCTTGACCGGTGATTTTGCATATGGAGAAGGTGTTGTTGAGTGCATGCTCAGAATCCTTGTTAAATTTTAGTAGTTCCGGGCTTGTTTTTTTATTTACTCAAAACTAGACAAGAGAGCAATGAATGCACCAAACGGATGGCACCATCGATCCATCAAGGAACGAAAGGGTCGAAGGAGAGCTTTTCTTCAATTAATTACACCCGCAGTGTGTTTCAATTTTTTGGACCGAACCAATTCGAAAGTGACTTTGAATGGGTTTTCCGAATTTATCCGACGGACTAACAGCATTCCATGCTGGTAATGCTGGTATGGACGTTTGTGCGCGATTGAGTTGAAATCGACATCATCAATCCAGATGCGTCCTATTGGACGCCCGGTACATCCATCTAGTGATCGACCCAATCAAACAGCCGTCAATTTATTTAACCCAACAAAAATCCCTTTCCCGGCCGGAGCTGTAGACCGGGATGTGAAGCTCTCCGGGGAATTGGGTTCAATTAGCCGAAAATGTTTAGATGAGTGGAAAACGACGAGTGGACGAGTGTTTTCGGGATTTTGCTCAGCAGGAAAGTTTCGTATTTATTTTATCTTATCGTATTTTAGGGGTAACGGGTCACCTGATTGACATTCTGCGATAAATTGTGTTGGTTGGCGGCTTGCTTTGTACCGAGCGAAATGAAAGAAAAGCGCCTGCTGTGTATGCAATCTGCATGGCAGCCGAATGAAATGTTTGCTGTAGCTCAGCTACACCGATTGGAATTGTTATAAAAATACTTAAAACTGCTAAAATTAAACATTTTAGATGGATCTTCTTTGAACTATTTCGAAAAAACACCACATTAAAGTAAAATAAAACACATTTTTGCTGGTCGTTGCGAGTATCTGACATCAAAGGCATCCTATAGATCGTGTCCCTAAAATACGGTGTGTCATTTCCATCTCATCTATCTTTGCTCGAGTCTGATAGTCGGTACGTTCCGATCAAAGCCACACACCTACACTCTCTCTCACACACACACACACACACACAGAGAAACATTCCGGACACACTGTCAAACTGATCAAATGTACATTAAATTTCCATTTGATGGATTCCGCAAAACAAAAGTGACAGATTGTCACAAATAGCGCGTCACGCACTGGGGGATACGAGTACCGGTTCGTAGTCAATGTCACGATGCATAGCAGAACCTTTCGAGTTCGTGTGCAGTGTGGGTGTGTACAGTTTGGAGTTGTAGTGATGGACAGACAGGTCCGTTCGGTACAGTACGAACGAGTAAACGACACAGTCCGGTCCGGGCCCGTCATTTGATGCATGTCAAAGCCTATCGGGGGCCGTACGTTTTCGGTGGCACATCAACCGTACGGTGTACAGCGATAGACTGCCCCGGCTGCCAAGTGCTGCAAAACATCGCAGCTGGATGTGTAATAAAAATATATAGTTTAATATGGAAACGACCGACAACCGCATGCGAAAGTGCGCGGCCCGTCGACCAAAAAAGCGTCCGGGTCCTCGGTTCAAAGAGCCTTTCTGTTTCTGGTGCTACTGCTGCTGACGACACCGGTCGGTTGTGCAGTCGAGAAGTAGTGCGCCACTTTACAATCCGGCATAACTCACCCCCGGCTGTAGCCATGGGCTAGGACGTAGGTGAGCGGCTTTTCCGGCATGGAGCACGAACCGTGCCTAATAAATCACACGCTCCACGGGACGGCGGATTGTTTATGCGAGCGTTGTCTTCCGTTGGTCGGTTATCGAAGCTGTGTGCCGAACGGGTGCCGATCTCCACATCCTAAGCATGTATCTAGTTTCGCCGCACATTTTGCACAACTTAATGGGTCGTACAACGGTCCGTTGCGCTGTTCTTTCGATCGGTCCGCAGCGCACACGATCCGGCGCATCCGGTTGCATTCGTTTCGTCCGCAGTACGCAGCCAGCTTCATAGCGTGGATGACCGGGCGTCTCCATTCGGTTGCGTTGCTTCAAAAACGCACCAGGAAAGGGGTGAAAAAAAAGGGATGGGTGTGTGTGTGTGACCGTGTGCAAGCACGGGAAGCGCTTTAACATTTTACACCACCGGAAGCGTGCACTGTTTGCCGGAAGCAATAAGCACAAGAAAATCGCCCGCAGGAAATCGTGAAGATGATGAGAAGAAAATGGATGTAAAAATATGGGTTCAAGGGAAAGCGGTGGATGGCGAAAAACACGGGCAGACAGTAAGGAATGGAAATCCTTCGATACGATGTAGAATGTGTTTATTCCCATTTTTACAGATAAATTTTTATTTATCATCTCAGCTCATGCTCGCATATCGCTCGTACGGATGCGGCTGCATGAGCTGGTCGTCGGTTCGTTTGCCGTTAGTTTTGCCCCCTACTCCAATCCCTCCTCCAATCCTTGAAAGTTCTCTTTTCACAGTTTATTACCACTGTCTTACCGGGGGCTCAATATCCAATCTCCGGACATCGATATCGATACGTCGCAGCCAGACGACGACGACAACGGCGAGTAGTATGAAGCTCAGTGACGATCCTTTTTTCCCGAAAACCTCGATCATTCAGGGGTGGTGGAGAGGAGGGGGAAGGATCATGCCATTCCGAGGGGGTAAGTTTCCGGTGTTTGCAATATCGGACATTTATATCCGGCGCCTCACAACCAACTGTATAAGTGAGCTGAGGGTTTTCGGAGTCCGGTGCCTGCACCTCGCAGCTTACATTGAGAAGCTGTGCTGGGGTGGCTGGGTGTGTGCCGGATGATGATTACACTACAACCGGCACAGCACAGACACCGGCACAGCACGACGAGAAAGAATCGTTCTTTATGGTACGGTACTGGGCAACGGCATCCCAAGTCAATGGCAAACAGTGTCCGCTGCAGCGCTCCTGTATGCTTCGGGTTTATTTTCGATATTTACCCATGTCAAATAAAAACACGGCCACCGGAATAACGGGTTGTTTAGCATAGGGGGGGAGGAGTGGGGGAGGACGTTGGGGAGGGCGTTGGGCTAAAGAACGATACGAATGTTGTAGCAGTAGCAGAAGAAATAAAAATAACCATACCACACAGAAGCTTACCACCAGCAACATACATTTTACTGTGATGTGAAGCACAAAGAAAAAAAAACTCCGAGCACACACACACAGACACACATACACAGAAGTAACGAGCTCTGTTTGAGTCAGGGAAGTGAAATCAAACAGAAACCATAATCCGAATCGTTGAACTTTACTGCCACTGTCCGGGGTTTGTTGCTAATAAAATTCAAAAGAAAAACCGTTCGGTAGGTCACGGTAGGACACCTTTGTTCTTTGCAATGCCCGGCCTGCTGTTACAACGTTGTACGTCCGTTCGACATTTATTCGGAAGTTTTGGGGCTAGGCATCGCTCGCACCCGTTATTGTTCCACGGGCGGACGTACACGGAGAGCCTGCTTTGTATGGCATCATTAATTATGTGCTTCAAAATTTGGTCTCCCCAAGAGGCAGGTCGGCCAAAAGATGGATGCTGGTAGCTGGGCTGTGATGAATGTTTTATATGTTTTGTTTATGGTTTATGTGAGGTAGATTTTCTTTCTTTTTTCTGGCGGTATTCAACAAAGCCTTTTTGTTGCAAATTTACCACACAAAATGTGTTGTTTTCCCCTGATGAACTAAGACAGCACCGGGCAACATGT
Source organism: Anopheles maculatus (assembly GCA_002091835.1). Classification (NCBI taxonomy): domain Eukaryota; kingdom Metazoa; phylum Arthropoda; class Insecta; order Diptera; family Culicidae; genus Anopheles; species Anopheles maculatus. The sequence continues at coordinate 41,417 of KZ063498.1, read as the reverse complement.
AGCAAATTTAATTTAACAAAAGTTTGTACCGATATGCTTCTGGTGTTTTGTATCAAACTCGAATACTTTTAATGATTAGGGGATAGGAAAATTCAAAAAATTTACTCACCATAATTGCATATACTTCGTTAGCTCTGTTCTCGCAAAAGCAAGGCTGCAGAACAGTACGCCTAAAGTTATGCAATTCGTTTCGCAACACGAAACGAGCCAATGTTGAAGAGATTGTGTTTGCCCTCGTTCGAGGAAAGCGTCGTCCAGCGTGATTCTTAAAAAAAAACCGAAAAACAAACTCACTAAAGCATCCGATAAATCAGTTACTATAATACTTTTGCTTGTTCTTTCCACTCATTCATTGTCACGGGGCAATAATGACGGGCACATTCGTTAGATAATGCAACACAAAATACGCATGTCATACTATCTTCGTTGTGGAACCCAAGGACACCCGAAAATCAAACCGAGGGGAAAAAAATATGACATGAATCATGCAACCTTCCGGTCTGTCTCAATATTAAACATACATAAATATACATTGACGACAAAACTGAAGTTCGTTCCATCTTTCGCGCTGGAGACACGGCGCATCGTTGCTGAAGGATGATATGTGTGTTTTTCTTCATACATTGCCACTACTGTGGGCGAATCGGGGATAGGGCCGGCTATCGATTTCCTACCCTATCATAACAATGGACGCCAAAACCCAGCGTAAGACAAAAACAATCGATGGCGAATTATTGTTCTCCATTCCTCCGGTAAGCGTTACATAAGTGTTCGCCGATCCGTACAAATGTTGGCACCCGGTTGGCAACGATCTAGCTTTTCCTTTATCCTCGGGTGTGTCTTGAAAGCTCGCAACAGAAAGAAAAGACAAACAAAACGCAAAACTGTCAGTGGGGTTTGAAGAGCGGAAGTGGCAAAAATGAAGAAATCCATCCAGCCACTAGATAGCGACCGGAAGTTGTCCAAAACATGGCTACGGTCGATGGCTCGGAGTATGGGAGATCTGAGTGCGGGAAAAAAGTTATCGTAATATTCCACATATTCCACACACCGACATACAAAGCAAGTTCTTTTTGACAACCATTTTGTGGGGCGTCCGTTTCGTTTTGTGGTGTTACGACTCGCGAATGGTCTTCTTTTGGTAAAAAGGTTCGTTTTTAGTGCGTACCAGCTCATCAACTACATCGACGAACCATATGGTGGTGATGTGGTTGGCCAACATAGTCGTACTGCGAGAGAGAGAGAGAGAGAGAGAGAGAGAGAGAGAGAGAGAGAGAGAGAGAGAGAGAAAAGCAAAACACTCCCTGTGTCCGGAACTCCGTCAAATGTTTCCTTCCAACAGGCGTGCTCCGTTTCTTCGACCTCCAGTACAAGTACACGGACGTCGGTGTCGAGTTGTTGTTCACGAAAAGAACAGTCTCGTACAAGATGAAAAACATACGTTCGCACACACGCACACACACACACATCGGGTTGGTTTTTCGGTGAATTCGGCGAAAGATTTGGATGAAGTTTCACCGGCAACAGCTGCTCCGGGCGTATCGAAGCGTGTACATCAAGAACTAGCAAACCCGAACAAAAACCTCGAACCACTTGCCAGTGCTAGTTGGCGGTGCGGTGAGAGCTGATGCTGCCGCTTGCTCGTACTGTAGCCTAGAGCCTGGACCATAACTCAGCCAGTTGCACCGCCACCGCAGCTCGTTCCGGCGCGCTGACGACAACGGCGACAAGGACGACTCCAACATCGGTTGTATTTTACGGTCGAAATATCTACCGGCCGGGTGAGTTGTGGTCGAATAACTGCGGCAGGCACACCGTCGCTACACGTGAAGCATTCCGCACACTCCGGTTTGGCTCCGGCACTCGGGGCCCTGCCGTACTTGAAGCCTTGAGCGAGTGAAGTACATTTGCTCGGGCAATATTTGGGTAATATAGCCATAGTTAATGCAGTAACAGCTGGAGAGCATAGTTTCGTGCGTCATGTTCCGGGGATCTCTTCGCATCGGGCTGCGCGATGGAGTGATTCCGGTTCGTTAAGTGCGAACGAACGAATGAACTGGGTGCCGGGCGCGTACGACATATGCTTATGTGAAGGATTTTCTGCAACGTTGACACAATCGAAATGTGTCACAGTGTGGTGTCACATTCGGAGTGATAATCTGTCATTACGGTTTCGGTATAGTTAGTGTAGAATAGTTTGTGAAATACGAGATAAAATAAAATTCGATTAGAGCCCCTAAATGTATGCAATGCGGCACACAAAATTTATTTTAATTTTAATTATTACCTCATTAAAAGAAAATGTTTAAGTAAAGTAAAAGGATCGAAAGAGTAATAACACATAAAAGCATTACCGTATTGCCCCACAGTACCGTCAGCAATATTTATATACTCGATAACAATAACCTCTTTTTTTAAATATAAATAATAACCATTTCCACCGCGATCCATCATCTCGAACGGTTGATGAATTTTCCAGCTCTGTTTATTCCGACAAACAATCATAATAAAACGGTTTTCATCATCCGCGCTCGCGTACCGAAACAATGTAGCGCAAATATTTTGTCCCACCGTGCACAAGGCACAGCAAGTGGTGAATGGTTCTTTACCCTCGCAAGAACGTTCTCAGAATTTTGGTGGTAATTTTTTAATATCAGTAATATTGGAATGCAATTGTTGTGTGTGTGTGTCATCCCAACGCTTACCCCTCCCTCCCGAGATGATAATGGCCACAACCCACACAATCAGACGATATAGAGGGCGTTCGCATTAGATTGCGACTGTTATTTGTTGTTTGGTGTTCCGTGTTTTCCCTGCTTTTATGCTAAACGAAGCACAAGGCAAGAGAAGAGTGACCGATCCGCTGCGGGCGGGAGGGAGCGAGAAAGGAAGAGAGGAAATCTCATCAAACGAATGACGTAAAACGGCACGGGCTGGCGACAAACAGTCCCGCGCATGGATTTGTGGATTCTGTGGCACCGGAAGTAGCCCCATGATAACACAAAACCAGCAAACCAGCTTGACAGCTTCTTGCGCGGAGTAAACTAGAGAGAGAGAGAGAGAGAGAGAGAGAGAGAGTGAGACAGAGAATTCCTGTTCGAATATGGCCTTGTATGAGTTGTTGAATGGGGGAGGGAGTAGAAGGAGAAGAACAGTGTGGGTGGTAAACAGGACGGACCGAGTTCTAGTGGCGCCACCGGTGGCGAATGACAAAAGGAATGGACGAAAACGAAATGGATGTAAGAAATGTGTTTTTTCTTCTACTCTAGATTATTGTGTAAGTGTGTGTGTGTGTGTGTGTGTGTGTGAGAAAGAGAGTGTGTTTGTTTGATTCCGCTTTTCCAGGACCTTCGTTGCTTTGCTGCTTAACACCACAACTTAAGGACATTTCCATTAGTCGAAGTGGTGTGAATTTGAGTTTCCCGCCGCACACCTGGATTGGGATTCGCCGTTCTGAAGGATTTAAATTTACTCTTACTCCGCATTCCCCTCCCACCCTCTCCCCAACGATACATCTCCTGTGGCAGGATATCCTATGGGCAAGCTCCTGCGATATCTAGCCTACTTTCAGGCGCTTCTCGAAAAACACGCGGCATAAAATCAAAAGCCTGCCATGTTGTTGGTTTGCGGTTTTGCGCCCGGCCTGGCAGTCCAGACGCAGACAGGACGGCGGACGGCGACGGAATGACTGATTGCTTTCTGCGCAAATGAAAACGACGGGATGTATTTAATAATAATTACACACCCGTGTCCCGCATTTTCACAGCTTTTGCTTTCGTGCCTCCCGGTCGCTTGCAGAAAATTGTATTCCCATTGGGCAAATGAAGAAAGATAAGATGGCAGGCTGCTGCCAGAAGAAGCTCGAAGCTGCTGGTGTGGACAACAGCAGCAGGGGAAGGAAAAAATATGGAAGGAAGCAACAAAAGTGAAAATAATGGAAGAAAGTGTCCTTGGGAATGTTTCGACGCAGCAGGTAGCGCACAGTACGCACCACCACATGCAGCCATAAGTTCAATCTCATCTTTATTTTTCACCCTGGCACGTTGCGACACAAAATCGCAAGCTGCTTTGCATTTTCCACTGGGCACCTGCTTTGCAGCAGGGCGGAAAGGAAAGAAAATTAAAAATGATAATGAGAATGCGCGAAGATTTGGCTTTGAAGAGCAATTTAAGAGGGCGTAAACACGGTCGAAGGTATTGGTTGATGAATGGCATCGAATGGAAAAAGCAGACGACTCCGCACACAAAGGGGACCGAAATCAAATGTAAATGTCTCTTTTGCTCTCTCTCTGTTTTTGTACCAAGACGAAGATGTCTTCCTCTGATGCATATCGAATTTGTTCGTAACAAGCTATTGCCCGCTAGCGTTCGGTGTGTTTTGGGGCAAAACACAACGCCAAACGACGGAGTGAATTTTCCCACTCATTACACCTCTAAAGGATGGTACGCCCGGCCCGTACCAATCAATCCTGAACGGTTGGGTTCGGTGTCCTTCTGCCAGCTACGAAGAGCGGGCGCGCACTGATTTAATTGGTTGCAAGCGAACTGGAAAAGAGACCAGTTCCGGTGGCAGGGTTGCTTGTTGTGGTTTGATTTTTATTTTTCACCACCACCAGAACGACCAGGCCACCAGGCCACTCGGAAATGGGAACAATTTTGTAATCAAATCAATTAATCGTTCCATTTCGTGGGCTCCTTCGCGTACAGCTCAGCTTGGGTGTGAGGTTTTGTGTGTGTGTTTTTTTCCCTCCCGACAAAACTCAAATTGGTAATGAGTTGAGTAGAGGAGCGTTGGAGTTTTTGAAAGGTAAAAAGTTCCAAATTGTGTCTCCATCAAGACTCCGCGGGACAAGAGACGTCCAACTAACAAGCGACCGAACGAAACCCTACGAAAACAAAAATAAACACAAAACTTATTCGATCTTGCAAAACAAACCCGATAGAACCGGAGCTAGATAAAGTAGATAAATTGAAACAAATCTATCCGAATGCGAGCTTTCTGCTAAGGAAAAGTTCTTCCCTTGTTTTCGCTTTGCTTCCCCATCCCTCCCCATTGTGCGATAAATGCTTTCCCAATCGGTTTGGATCGCTTTTCTCTATCTCCTGCTGGTGTGTGTGTGTTATGTTTTGTTGGGTTTCATTGTCGTAAAAGGGGGAAAAAAGTTTCGATCAGAAGGAAATTACTTCGTTTGTACGTAGCACAGTGCTCTGAGTGCCGGGACGGGGGAAAGGGGGTTGTGTGAAGCGCAACACAAACATAGGGCAAGAAATGGCGCACGAAAGTCAAACAAAATGACGCGAACCCATTGAACGAGACGAGGGGCAAAACTTTTCGCTTAAATTTCGCGTCAACGCTAGAACTGAACTGAACGTGTCATTGGGATGGGATGATATTGATCACAATATTTTGTTTAGTAACATTTTTGAGACAACAGTAAAAGCTAACTATGTGAATAGAATAGAAAACATTAAAAAGAAATTAAATGAAAAGCAAAATTTCATAAAAGGAGAACAGTGAGTTGCATACCCATCAGGAGTAGAAGAAAAAATACCCCTAAATGTATGCAATTTTTGGCCTTCACATCAAGCTTATTTTTTAATCGACAGAAGTTAGCATGAAAAACAATAAAATTATAGAAAATGAAATATTAGTCTAATTACAGCAAGGTGTAGAAATAAATAATAATCACTTTAAAGTAAAACATTGCAGATTAAAACATAATTCTTGGCTAGGGAAAAAACATCCTAAAGACACAAGAAAGACAAGCCACACAAGCCGAACTTTAGCCGCCAATAGACGAAAGCATAAGCTGTCCGCTCTACTGGAAGGTGAACCATCACATCTTTAATGACCATTTCCGCGTTATGCTTAACAGTTTGAGGAGTGTTTGTGTCGGTGTGTGGCTGTGTGCTGGCATGCCAAATCCAATGGACAATACAAAAGAGACGGCTTATCGACACTTTACGATCGTCGTCGGTGGATCAGTCGGGAAGGGTGGGGCGTATGAAGCGTATTTTCTTTTAACGGATCCATTTGGTGAAGATTTTCCATTTCCCTTCGTAGGAATGTTTCCCACGTTGCTTGGTGGTTGGGGAGAAAAATATGCGAAACCGATGCGCCCTCCGTTTTGCTGCAATTTTCGAATGCAAAAAGAAAAGTGGGACAGAATTTACAGAAAAAGAAGTGAAAGAAAAACACCAATTCATTCTCCCCTAAAGCAGAAGCTATGAATGAAAACTTTTTCCTCCAATCGGTGGTCAAAAAAAAAAAACAAATCTGGCTGCCTGTACTGGTGGAGCAGCAAAAGCATGATGGAAAATCGTTTCGAAAAATCTCGTCCACAATGGTGCGATTTTTTGTTGTTTTTCATCTCCTTTAGTTGCGTTTGTGGAGGGGGGAAACTGTTCCCATTTTCTTTTTTTTCTTTTTTTCACATGCAGATGATGAACACCGTTTTAGCGGTTGGGGAAAGAAATTTGAATAAATGGCATTCCGAATGCGGAATCAAATCGATTTAGGCGGTGCCGGGATGTGGAGGATGAAATTCAAACCATTTTGTTGTGGACATTGTACAGAGCGAGTGGAGCTAGCGAAAGCGAGATTTGTGTACGATTTGTGAGGTTAATTAATGATGAATCCGATCCAGATTGGTGCCGTCACTTAGGCGACGTCACTGCTTCCGTCCACTGCTCTTGATTAATTGGTGAAAGTGGGAAGATAATTTGCTGATATTTGAATAAGAATGAAATTATTTTAAAGCATCAAGATACCTTACAGGACAAGAAACGATATTGAGGCATACTTTAAAACCGGCGGAAAGTTTCCACTGCAAACGAAGAACAAACAAACGACTCCGGTTGACGGGAAAGCGAGGAGAAAAGGTTACATATCGTTATCCTAATTTCACCGTTCGTTGATTTCTTCCTTGACGTGGGTGGTAAGAGTCAACATCGTGTTCGCCAGACGCCAGAGTCCGGAATCAACCGGCACCCCAAAAACTCACCCAAAATTGGTAAATAGAGCCGTTTAGGACATGTTGCCTTCTTGGAGATTCTGCATGAAGGCGATTCTTTTTCTCTCCCCCAAAAAGTGCCTGAAACGGAACAGAAAGGATGACAGTTATTGCTAGTTCCTTGGGCGTTATTTCACGTTGTTTTCTTCGTTCGTTTTTCGGTCAGGACCGATTCCAGTACAACATTGCGAGATTGCGCCTCTGTCGAGCCAAGTACATCCCGTTTGTCCCGAAATTACAAACCCATACCCCCGAGCTCGCCAATCTAGATGCAACCTCGATAGAGGGAAAAGTCGTTCGCAATATGATACGACTATCTTTCGACGACTATCTTGGGTCCGAGCGTGGTTGTTGGGTTGTTTTCCTTTTATTTCGTTATTTCGGTGCATGGTGCTTATAAGTCGCCAAGTAGTAAGCTTCTCTACTATCGTTTGCCTCTGCATCGGGACATCTCGCGTTGGCGCGTTCGTTCCGATGAAACAGCAGCAGGACAGAGGGAACCCTCCAAGACGATAAACAAACTTGAAACGGGTCCAAAATCCTCGTCGGTGACTACGCCGTCGACAAACGGATACGGTGGAGACAGATAAATGTGTGCCAAGGGCAATGTTTTTTCGCCTTTTCTTTTTGGCTCTATTGCAACACTTTCGCACACTGGCGGACTCTCTATCTTGGTTGTACTGGGATGGAAAGAAAATTGAGTACACGAAACGATAGTTTAGACGACGTGAGGTCTCTTGTCGTGGAACGTGGACGAGGTTTTCAATATTCCTAAAGCATCCCTATCGCTCCCTTCGTCAGATAGCCAGCCACTCACTCAAACGGGACGGATACGGACCGTAAACGAACTTTTCATTTTTCAATATTTATCAGCTGCACTAGATCGGAGTGTGCGAATTAGATAACCAGCCGATGGGGACCGATGGTTGGCAATAGAGAACAAAATGCTACATTGGCATTCGCTTTCTGCTGAATGGATGAAGTTTGCTAATAGAGTTCGGTACAATTTGTTGAAGTGTATACCTTTTTGTACAGTAAAGTAAATTGAAGGGAAGGAAAAACATCGAGAGCAACGTATACCTTGACGAGATGGTTGAAGGGATGATTGAAGTTTTAATAAAAATCAACACAAATTAACTTACAACTTTATCTCCGAACGGGATGCCCGTAGCGCACCAGAGAGCACGAGCTACGACTGTCTAATAAAGTCATGAAACATGCTGAATAAAGTTTTTTTCGACTAAAGTGTACGACAATATAACGAAGGAGTAAATCAAAATGAGGTATTTTAGAAAGCTTTCAGTGACGACAATAAGCTGATCTAAGCAAAAGTCTTGAAGGTTTGTCTAACATAAGGATTCCGAACGGAGGAATTTACAAAACTGCATAACTTTAGGCGACGAAAGTAAATTTCTTTGCAATACTAGCAAGGTATGCAATTCGCATGACAAACTCGCTTCACGATAACAATCCCTTGATGATTTTTGTTATCCTACCGTGTTCTTTGTTTCAAATAAGTATTATTACTACTGGTTTGCTTCGCATTCGAGCCGCAATGTCCCACACGACAAAACAACACCCACAATAACTGACAGCTCTCCGCACTTGGAGGAAGCAGCTTTTTATTTGCTCCCCGCCCTGAGCGTCAGAGCAGGTTTACCATTCCGGTACGGAAAAGTTTTAAATTTAACTTCGATTTACTTCATCGCGTACGCTAGCTTTACCGAGCGATGAAGCAATGGATGCGAAGTGCGGAGTTCCGCAGGGTAGCGCTGTCTGCCGCTTTGTCTAGTGTTATTACTTTTTAATGGGAATTGACACGGAGAAGAATAATATTGCTTCGGGTAATGGGAAATGCGCATCCACTTCCACCCGTCCCCGGCTGCAGTGAGCTTTTCTGACAAATCTGACAAAGAATGTTTATGGTGGATATGATACGATCAGACATGTGTATCGATACGCGGAATGTATGGGTATTGTTGTGGCCGCTCGACGATTAAACATTTAACGACTTGCAAGTTCCGGTAAGTTGATTCCGTTTTCTTTTCCGCGTACGAGCACAACAACCGACGGCTATTGTGTGGTTGAGATGAGCGTAGAACCGTAATCAGAACCTTCCATGAAGCGCGTCCTTATAACACTGAAATATAGAAAGAAAAAAAAAACACCGGTAAATGCTAAGGTCGCACAGGAAATACTTCATACGTGAAGAAAGTTTTCATAATTCTTTTTTGTTAACTTTGGTTTGCATTTTTTTTTCTCTCCCCAAGCTCCCAAGCGCCAAATTGGGGAGTGATAAAATTTACTTTAATTGCTTTTTCGTGTTCGAGGCTCGAGGATCTGTGTGTGAGTAAGCTTGGTCAGACAATTCCTTTTCTTTTTTGGTTCCTTCTGACCCCAGCTGTTGAGTGGTCCATCAGGGGATCAGAATTCTTGGAAAGAATGTAGTAAATTTTATAAAGTGGAGGAAAAAAAAGTTAAATACTCATCACCCGTGTTGGCACGCTGCTAAACAAAGAACCACGAAGGTCCGAAAGGACGATAAGTTGATTTCATCGGAAAGCGAAAAGTTTTGCCGCTCATAAAAGCGAGATTTTACGAGTTTTACGAAGGAAACGGATTTCTTGCGCTCACAAGTTTTGTCTTTTGTGCTCGCTGTGATGCAATAGAGGTACAAATGCACTAAAATCGGTTTGTCGGTTGGATGGTTTAGTTTTGTGGTGATTAGTTTGGAACGATTTTTTAAACAGAATTGGCAACGTTCGGAGGATGGAGGATTCTTTAAAAGCTCATCTGATAATGGCTATCGATTTGTAGATTGATGTTCCGTGTTGCGGTAACCCCAGTGTGTATGAGAACTAAAAGATCAATACGAATTCTTGAGAACGACACTGTTTAAGGCGCATAAGGCGCATTTCTTACATTCTTACGACTACACTAGACATTCCTTCACAAGAGTCGTTAGCAGCTACCTACACATTGTATGAAAGATACTAGTTCTTGATAGCTTTTTTACCCTCAATTAAGCTTTCGTCTCCGTGTATGCTTTACCAGCTGGTGCAAAGACATCAACCTAGAAGAAGTCATGTCCATTCAACATTTTAAACCCCACACCATGCTACAGAATCCGTTGTGAAAATGTGAAATTAATTAGCATCAGCGCACGATTCGATGCCCTGCGAGACCTTCGCCTCCGCACGTATGGCAAGTAAACCGGTCAAACGAAGGAGAACAATTTAATTTGTGCCATGTACGACTCACACAAACACTTACCTACCTTACCGCCTACACATACACCAACACACGCATCCGCCCATTCGTCCGGCAAACATCAAAGTAACTTCGGGTTCGTCCGCTGGCATCGGTCCTCTTTTATTTGGTTTGTAATTGCTTGGTAAATTTTCTACACAGTGCTCTGGGACTGTGACTGTGTGGACGGGTCCACATCCCATCCCACATTCGGCATTACGATAGTGATGCGGACGTCAACGACTCGTCGTCTGATAGTTGCGCGATGGACAGATTGTGCTGGAATGGGCGCGGTGACACCGGGAGTGTTATGTTTTCTGCAATGCATGAAAGGAATTGGTAATGAATACAGAAAATAAATGCAAGCAATAGACAGGACACAGCACGACGGGTTGAAGTATCGACGTGTTTGAGCGAGCTGAGCAAAAGAAGTCAAGTAGGGAAGTGGAAGCAGAAGGAAAAGAAGGCTGGTAGCTCATCTGCGTAGGAAATATTCATACCCGTTGGAGGTAATTTACATTTTACTTGTTCATTTGACCCAACCTTTGGATGGTGACGGGTATGGCTCGCTCACTCTTTCTCATGAAGACTTCTGCATGATGATGACGGCGAGCCATCCGTTCGGCACTATTTTCCCGTCCATACGTACAAGTGTAAGTATTTTTATTCTATTCGCTCGTAACATCGCTCACACTGCAGGTCTTCTCGTGCCGAGTTCATAGCTGCACGTACGAAAACGCTGCATGACGCGCGCGGTTTGACGTGACGGAATTATGGTTCAGTTTAATTTCCTTAAAACAAATGTAAACCGTGACGGCGGGAACTAAGACGACCCAGCACGGGATGTTCAGGATGTGTTGTTTTCACTTAATTTCAATAGCGCACAAACAACTTGAACTACCTACTGGCGTCGGGGCTTTGGGGAGGGTTTTTCAAGGGAAAGCATCCACCACTCCACAAGATAAGCTCAATTCCATGCTCCAATCCTCTAAATATTCCAGTCACAAGTCAAATGCGGTGGGCAGTTGCTTTCTTTTTCCTTTTCGGGCTTCGGCTTTCTTCATTCTCCGTAAAACAATTTCCCACTCCCAACCGTACCGGGCACATCATAGCAAAGCGCTGAAAGTGTCACGAAGCACCCTCCAAGTGCAGAGTTGTGGATGAGGACGAGTCGCACCGTGACCTGCATGACTCGCAGCTTCCCCGAGAGCTCTTCCCGCGACCAACAACACGCAGAACCTTCACGACAGATGACGTTTTGTGTAAGCTGCTCAGCGTTACTTGACATAAGCAACCGACGACCCCCGAACTCCCCCCCAAAACTGAGTACACCGCTAGCTTCTTGGGCTTGGAAATCTCTTTCGGGGACGGGGTGCTTTTTTTGTGTTACCAGTTTTAGTTGTTTTCTTCGTTACAGCAACCCAGAGCGGCCAATCATGAAAAACCAACCCCCAGGGAGACAGGGATTTGCGCGAAGCATTTTGGGGGTTGTGTTTTTATTTCCCAACACGCATCGTCTCGCGGCCGAGGGCCGAGGTTCAAAATGCGAAAGTGAACGAAAAAATATTTTAAATTAAAGAAAATTCAATTTAAAATTGACAAACAGCTGCAAACCGAGGGACGACGCTGTGCGGGGGGCGGTTTTTTGGGGTGGCACATGCGGGTTGCTGGTTGGAAACACATGCGACAACACTAGATATGAAATGATCCACCTTTTCCCTCCTTTATCTCCCCCCCCCTATGCTCCACACTCGGCTGAAGACTGTCGTTGTCAGTGGATCGCCGACCTTAAGTCCCGAAGAAGTCAACGGCAAATAGTGTGAAGAAGGCGAGCTTTGCGTTTTTGTGTGTGTGTGTGCCACAAGTCTTCCTCTTTTTTGAGGTGGAGCGTGGAAGAGAGCGGGAAGAAGGCGAAGAAGAAGAAAACAAAAAATGGCCGAACGAGGTTAGAGGGCTGCAAAAATAAAGTACGAAAACGTAACGATATCAACGGAGGATTATTTTTTCGCGCGACCTTTTCTTCGCGCTTTTTCACACAGCCAGACACACACATGGGGTGAGCGAAAAATGCCATACAAAGTGGAGTAGTAGTGGTGGGGTAGGGAGAGAGAGCGCGGCAGAGAGAAAGCAAAGGAACGCTCGGAATATCCTTTAGCAATGAGGGGATTGTACTATTTCACTGTGAATGAAGGGAAGTACGTGCAGGAGACTGAGCGAAAGGTCTGAAACTGCAAAGAAGATAAAAATTCTGATGACTTTATTTTAGTGCGATGAAGATCCGCGCCCTACGGTAAGGCATTCGGAGTTGGAGGAAGACACCAAACCATGCAGTATGCAGGAACGCACGTTGAGGTGTGTATAAAAATGAGAAAAGATTCAATTCACCAACCTTCGTACGTCCTCGGTTGAAGCCCCGGACAATCTGGTACGAGAGCAGCAGTAGAGAAGTTGCAGAAAGGATCGAGATGACGACAAGGATGGTTCCTTCTACGTATATGCCGTTGTCACGATGATCCATGAGCCTTAGCGTATATCCTGCGGCCCACTTTGCCCGGGTAATAGTTCACTTTACGCGTGGTCCTATGTGTGTGCGCGAAACACAAACACACACACACACACACACACTGACACACTCTGAAAGCTTTGAATACAGGCCGTTCCGTTCGGGAACAGGGACAGGAACCGAAGTGCTTTATGCTATGCGCTACACTCGACCATACCTGGTGAAGCGGCCGTGTGGGACAGAAGCGCAAAATTTGCGTGTGCTTTCTTGGCTCAAGATTAGGTTAAGGTGGACGACGGTTAGGAGGTTAGGAGCGTAAGATAGATATGGAAAATTATGATGATTTTTCCACATCCACGCCGCGTGCCACACAAGCGTGCTTGGGCGGCACCAGCGGCAGAAGAGTAAATGCTATTTGCATCTGTCCTACCGCGCCTGGCTGTGGGCATGACGTCGGGCAGAGATCGGGCTCTAGGTGGAGATTAAGTCGCAAACCTTTCGGCGACACAGAAGTGAACATGGCGTTTGACCGTCCAGGGACGGGGGGGTTTGTGAAGATGGAAGGAGAACGAAGAAGGCACAAGGACACAAAAAGAGAGTGGTTCAGAGTTCCTCACTACCGTTACCATAGCTTGGACGAAGTTTTCCATTACCTGAATGGGATTTTGTAACCGGGTGACGTATGATGAATGTGGTTGGTGTGCTGCGAGCAATGAAATCACTGTTGCAATGCAGTGTTTTCTTTCTCGCTTCTTCTGGATGTCTGGCTGTGTGCGCAATGTCCGTGCTTTTCATAGATTGGATGTTCCGATTTAATTTGGAAAAGCGCGCGCTTATGGAGATAAAGATGACGGTTCAAGTTTTCACGGGTACGTGAATGTTTTGTTTGTATGGTAATACTCTAACGAGAGGGACAATTTATAAAATGCTGATTGTTTTACTTGTACCAAGTGATAATAATTTAATCGAATCTTTCAGTATTTGGTTACTGCCATATTTTCTGAACCATTGTATACATTTAGGCGTTTAACACCAGAATGTGGTAGGATTTGTTAGCGTAACAAGATTTTGTATGTAAATTGTACACCTTTAAGAGTTTCACATTACAACGATAAAGAAAAATTGTGGCCTTAAGTCTCACCAAATCATTTTGTAGTAGATTTTACCTACAAATCTACACAAAAGGTGTTATGAAACGCCATGATCACAATCAAATAAGGAAAACATTGTTTTGTAACAGAAATTGCATATCTTTCGGCGTTTTAAACACACCATCGTTTTATGCGCACATTTACTACACTAGTTGCATACCTTTAGGCTCTACACATCACAATCGCAGATTTAAATAGTATCAAACTATTACTGCATCACATCTGTTCCCACATTAAGGTACAATCAACAGTGCAGTAAGCAACAACACGATACACGTTACACGGGCCTGTGTGTAACTACCATTTCCCCGATTGTTTCGAAGAAAGAACGAAACACAAACAAAGCCGATGGCGTTAATTGCCGAAAAATGCAATTGAATTCGCAGCGGTAATTTAAATTTCTTTCATTTACCCTGACGCAATGAAAAACGCACAATACACATCAAGGTTTAAATAAAAACCCCGTTTGTTGTTTTTTGTTTGCTTGACACCTGCCAACCGCCGAGGGAAGAACGCGGCACCAAATACAGCAGCACTTGCAGCAAATAATGCCATTACCGGCGTTTGGGGCGCAATCGGGGACCGGCTAGCGCGTAAATGAAGCAATGTGCCTACGTGCAGTGTATTAAGTGGAATAATTAAACACTGATTGGCCATTATCCACTCCAGCGATCCAGCTCTGATGGACGGGTGGATCACGTGTGCGTGTGTTTCGTCATTTACGGCACGATACTTACTAGCATTGGCACCGGGAGGTGCCAGAGATTTTAATTTCAAAAAAAGATTTCACTCTTCTTTTGGTGTGTGCGTGTGTGTGTGTGTTTGTGTGTGGTGTGCATCATTCTTTCGCTGATTACATGCCACACATTGTAAGCGCCGGGTGTGAATTTGATTGGCATTGCCGAATGGGGCGCATTTTTGTTTCGATGCGAAAGAGCTTATTTTCCAATTCCGGAAAAGCGCTGCACAAATTGATGCTTCTGGCAGAGCAGTTGTTGGTGGGTAGAGGCGTCGAAGAGAAGAAGAGAGGGAAGCAAGGGTAAGCAAATAATCCTGTATTGAGTTCGACGAGCGGGATTTCAATCTGATGTGTCACATGGCGACAAAAAGCGACTGCACATGTGTGTGTGTTTGTTTGTGTGTGTGTGAAATGGAATATTTTAAACCTTAAACCATGGCTTCAGGCACTGTGTACGTGTGTTCAAAGAAGCTGCGGTTTTCCCATGCCTTGGCAAACATATTTTCGCACCAGAATCAATAATCAACCTATCTTCGGCACCGTCACCGGGAAGCAAAACTTGACTTGACTCGCATCCCGTCCCGTCGCTTGAAGATGTGCATGTGCAAGCAAGCGTGTTTAAGATTTGCTTCCTAACTCATCCGATGTGCATAAGCGTGTGTGTGTGCTAACAATCAACTATCATTCCACTGGTGCTCGGGTACAGGAACTCGACGAAACCATCATGCACAACGGCAAAGGAACACGTTCCGCCTTTGTGGTGGATGAAAGTTTATCTCACTGCAATCACTCACTCAAGTTTCGTCCCGTACCGTTTTGTTGGCGAAGAATCGTTGTTGCTGGGCACCGAGCGCGGAAATCTCTCGAGTCGTGGTGACAAAACGACGATTCTAAGGCAAACTTTTAACCACGTCAAACGTGTGAACCCAATTTTGCGAATCGCGCTGCGCAACCATCGTGCGGACGTGATGGAAAAGGGTTCAGCTTCTGAAGATCAGGGTTCGGCAAGCTTTTTGAGCGGTAGAACTGTACTGGAATGAAAGGAAGCTAGTGAGAAATAGTATAACGTTGTGATGAGAGTTGCATACCTTTGGGCGTATATTAAAAACAAAGTTAATTATACATACGGATCAAAATTAAAGCGCCTAAAGGTATGCAGTTTAATTAAACAAGGTTTCCTTTTTAATGACGATCTTAAAATTTGCCTTTCATCCTGTTAATCAATTCAGAATTATGTTTACTTTGCGGACGCTATTGATCATCCGGTTTCTACCAAGCTGAACCTGATTGCTTGTCGAACTCTGCTTCTAGAAGTCGTTGGGTTGAACCTCGAATCAACCTAAATGTATTTATTTAAGCGCACAGCAGCCCTCCCTCCCGCTCTATCCCAAACACACGCTAAAGGATGCAGAATAATCTGACATCGAAAATAGTTTTCCCGGTGAATGAGCGGTGTGTTGTCCCCATCCGCAACGGACGAAACCTCAACGAAACATAGTTTGCCGGAAGATTCCTTATACCTTCAACACCTTTTCGCCCAAGTCACGACAGCGAGAATGGCGACATCACAAGAAAGAAGGTAATTAGAACGATTGCGCGTCCCCCCACCCGATCGTACACCGTACCGGGTGAAAAGCCCTTTTCGGAAGCCACGATAAGTTGAGGGTTGAGCGCATTTTCGCAACGCGAAAGGTACATCTCCCGGTCGGCTGGTCGCCATCCTTTGTGGATGAAAGTTTTCCGGTTAGAATTAAGCAGCGGCTCGGGTGCTTCACGTTCGGCGACGCTAAGCATCCGCCAACCGAATTACAGCGGCAGCGGTGTGTGACGCCAAAATTTCATCCGCAGTTGAGATGTTTATGTTGGAGTTTTTCGGCAAACTTTACAGCATTCGTGTTCCTGCAGTGACGCGAGTTTTTCGGTGGATATCAAAGCAAATGGTGCAACGTTTGCCTGGCTGGGTTGCACGAGCGCGGTTTTTGTGTTGGCCCACACGCATGATGTGAAAATTTAAACTTAATTAAAAATTCTCCGATGGAAAAATATGTTTCTATCGAATTTATCTTGCACAATGTGTCCTTCAAGGGTGCGATGCTAGATGGGAACGGGGCGAAGATACATGTAAGTAAACTTTGTAATACGAAAAAAAAAGCAGGGCATGGGCTCATTACTTCCGTGCGCTCCGTGCGTGTAATGAAGATACGTCACCATTCCTTCCGTTCACTCACAAAGGCACACGTTATTATTTTCGTCATAATTTTCTGCACACACCCATCATGTAATGAGCAAAACATCCCTGCTATGAAGCGGTCTCCCGGCTGTAACGGATATATGTATGTACATGCATCCATTACCGAGGCCTTATGTTCGTATAACCCCGTGGGCAACCTCCCGAAAAACCCGACCCGACCAGTCTCACACACACAGACATTCGAGCTGTATCGTGATAATGGTTGTAAATTTAATTAAAATTTCCCTCCCAGCAGGTGTGCGTGCGTGTGTGTGTGTGTGCGCATGTTGGGATGTGTGTGTGTGTGAAAAGCTGGTCTCGACACACCATGATTGACTCGGGGAAAAGCCTTCCCACTTAACGGAATAAATGTACGAATTGCGGAAACCCTCGGGGGGAGTCGTTCTTGTTTTCGGGAAGGAAAATCTTTCCCCACCAGTGTTGCTGGAAAAGCCCGACAGCGGGCTGAGAATATGGGCTTACCGGGAATCCTTTACGGGCGGTTTTAGGGAATGCCTCAAGACCTTTTGCTGTTGCAAAAACGTACCGTACGAAAGCGGCGTGTCGTTTGCCGGGAAGGAATAATGAGCCAAACTAGATTCATGTTTACGAAGTGGAAGATTAATTTTGGGATTGTTTTTAGGAGCAAAAAAAAATACAGCCTGATATATTAACATTTTCATCAAACTAGAGCTTGTTTGTCCTGCGTTGGGGGTGAAAACGCATGAACAAAATAACATTCTGTTAACTAGTATTAATGTAGCATTTCCTAAGCGCATCACAAACCGACCAGATAAGCGCCGAAATGTATGCAATTTGTGGTGTCTTGCTTTAGATCGCTTTAAATTTAAGCTGCTATAATTCCATTCTCTTGTTTTCCACCCTTTTTTTCCAGACCCGATCCTGTTTTTCTGCAGCTTAATGGTTACCGAGCTGCCGCGAGTTACTGTTGCTAATTTTCCACCGTACCATAATCGAAATCATTCAATGTAAACGAGCTACATCACGGGTCGAAACGAAATGAGGTAATTACTTTTTTTTGCGCGCTCTTTCTCACACGGTTTCTGTATCGCATATTTAACTCCTTCCAACCTGCTGGGTTGATGGCGTGCAACAAACGGTTTACGAAACAAATAAACAAAAAACAGGGAAGGAAATCAAAGCCAAAGCAAAGCTGCTCTTTGATGACGGATTGGGCGCTCTCCTGCAAATAACATTCATCCATCCATTTGTTCGTATCGTTGGTACGATCGTTTCATTCCATTGCTCTCGATGCCATCGACAGGTGATGGAAACCGTTCTGGAAAATGGAACCAGAAGATGGATGGAGTTGGGGAAAAGGTTGTAAGAGGAGGGAAATGAAATTAATCAACAGTGCACCTCGTTTTTCAATATTCTTCATCCTTCAGTATCAGACGATTTCGGAGCGAACGCATTTTTTTTTTGTTCGCTTTATTATGTGTGGCGCTTTTTTTGTGAATCCCTTTTCCCCGGATCCCCCTTATCCTTTAATGCCATCCAGTTTTTTTTTGTTTCGTTTCGCCCATTCTCTTATTGCCATTTTCACCGAAAGCTTCGAAAGTATTTATATGCAGTATTTATTTGTGGTCTTTGCCCTCCCACGTCCCACGTATTTTTGTCGGGTTTATTCTTTTGCAAGCACCCGGTTTTCACCTTTTTGCTGCTACTGGCAGCCAAAGCAGACAAAAGCGGGAGCGTTAAAAAAAGCTTTTTTATAACAAAAATAGAACACTTCTTTCGCGATCTCTCGAGGATGCGCCTTGGCGATCGAAACGGGAATGGTTCGTTTTGCGAAAAAAAAACACGGGGAATTGGTTGCATTTGCAGAATCGCGGATAGAATCCGACGCTCAGCCTCAACCCCCTCGGGGAGCGGATTACACGAACGAAACGAAAGGATTTATTATTTAATTTATAGCCAAACGAATGCTAGGTTTGAACCTGGTGGCACGCTGAACACGAAACAGGTGAGGACAACCCCGGTCCCGGACTCCACCGTTTCGGTTTTGAACGATAAAATTTTTAAAAAGAAAGAACGCAGTGGTATTAGTGGAAGACCAGAACCCAACCAAACAAAAAAAAAAAAACACTTCTAAAA
This sequence comes from Anopheles maculatus, assembly GCA_002091835.1. Classification (NCBI taxonomy): domain Eukaryota; kingdom Metazoa; phylum Arthropoda; class Insecta; order Diptera; family Culicidae; genus Anopheles; species Anopheles maculatus. The sequence goes on along the minus strand of KZ063498.1, from coordinate 22,414 downwards.
TACACAGTTAATCCAACTGGAGGATGAATTTTTCTACCGGATTCAATTTTTGCTCCGTACTCCGTCCACGTACTTTTAAACAAAGGTTCCGAAATCTGGTTTTTGCTTATCGCGGTATTATCACAAGCTTATTTTCCTAAGCCGTGCAATATATATTTTTTGTATACCCAACATGGGACGGTAGCAGATTGTTGGAACAAAGATTGTTTCTTTGCCGTTTTTTTTTGTTGTTGTGTGACAGGAAAATAATTCTTTTTTGATAATTATAAGAATTTTTGCATTCTATTTTAAGTATTCTTCGAAATGCTATGTTAAACAGCATACGTCAATAGAGCACAACCCGTGTATGATATAATTTTAGCCGTTTTGTCATGCAGATAGCATACTTTAAGGTTTGTTTACGATTCAAAACTCTTCAGCTGTGATGATGAACGCTATCCCATATTTGTGTTTTTGTGTGCTTTCAATAGGAAATCTGAGATGATAGTTTCGGGTTTCCATCAAGCATCGATACTAAAGATCACTGACCCGAAATATTTTCCTCTCTCACTCGCCTGTTAAGTATTTTTTTCCTTCAGTTTCATTAATTCCATCACTCAAAACATCTCGCGACTAAAGAAATCCGATCTAAATCCCGAGCACAACTTTGGAAAGGGTAAAAGCAAAGAAACGCACCGCATTTTCCATACAGCACCGTAACGAGTTTTCCTTGTGCGGCCCACCACCACCGAGCACAAAAGGCACCATTCGCCATCCATCCATTTGCGTTTGGTTCCCGCTTGAATGGGAATTTTTGCTTTGGCAGTTTTGTTCCGAGCTGAGAATTGTTGCCATTCCACCAGTTGGTGGGCTGAGGAGGGGGGCGGTAAAGGGAAGGCAGGGTTATCGTTTCCACCACACTGCTGTCCCCATCCCGTTGCAGCGGAAACTTACCCCTTCCCTATCCCTGCGCGTGGGGTGCCGTTCTGTTGGCGTTGGTTTTGGTTCATTTATTGAAATTTATATTATTCGACTGAGACTTATGCTGTTCATTGTGAGATTTCTTTTGTGTGCTTTAACCAAACGTACGCGAATTCTGTGTGCTACATCTCGCGCAACGATTTTTGCCATTCTCCCGGATTTTCCATTTCCCCCACACCCCAACAGGGGAACAATTCGTTGGACTGACATTTTTCGACATTTTGCATATAAAAAAAGAATAAAATTTCTCCCCATGGAGCGTATATGTGTGAATGTGAATATTTTCTCGTTTTGAATGTAAGCCCCGCTTGGTCCCTTTTATCCTTTCTTCACACACACACACACAAGCACACACCGTCATGTGCTCTGCAACAGCTGGTCCCTTTTATCCTTTCTTCACACACACACACACAAGCACACACCGTCATGTGCTCTGCAACAGCACCAAAAAGGATCGCGAATTTCCTTTCCTTGAGAAGCACGACGGCCATCGATGTTTTTCACCAGGTACACTGAAAGTCAAAAACTCACTTCCGGGGGGCCGCGAAACGTTCCATCCCATTGTTGTACCATCATCATCAACCCACCGTACCCATTCCGTTGCCGTCCGCGCAGAAGGCTTTTCCTAAGCTCGGCTTCGCATCACTGCGTGTGCGCTACGATTAATGTTCCTTCAATTGAATATTTAAAATTCAATTTGTGCTTGCGCTACTCACAACCATGACGACGACGAAGACGCCAACGACCATCGTTCGACATTGTCTCGTTTCCTCCCACCTTTTTTCCCGTTTACATTGATTTGCCAACGGTTGGAGGGCGTATTTTACGTGGCACGTTTTATTTTCATCTGTTGCCCGCTTAGGACCCGATTTTTTTTGTTGGTCCCTGCGCCTCAAATTTAGCCCGGATACGCTCGCTACCTCTCTGCTTCTGCCACCCTCAACCCACCTATATCATCCTATTCTCGATCGTTAACTCGTCCCTCGAATCCAGCTCGCTCGCTGTGCTGTGTGTGAGTTGGAATAAATTTTCCATTGAACCTAGTCAGCGATTTTCACAAAGAACCCCAGCTTCTTTCTCTCCAACTGTTAACCATCCGGACTCCGGTGTGTTAGCGAGGTGGCTAAAAGAAGAGAAGAAAAACGACCATCAAGTGAGTGTACAAATAATTTCGAATGAATTTTCCGTCCAGCGTCGCCGCCACCGGTTTAACCCAACCGTCACTCGGTCTCGGGCTCGTCGACTGCTGCTTAGATTTTGGGCTAAATATTTCCAATCGTCTGACCGAGCGACCGAGAAGGTTGAATAATATTCAACAGTAGCACCACCACCGCCCATTACCACGCATCCACCCGCCTACCCGGTCCGGCACCCGGCAACCAGGCATCATCAGCAGCAACGCGCCAAAATTGATCGTTGCAGCGAAATTAAACCACAATTACTTCCCAACGCCAGACCGGACCCGGGAACCCCCGCCCATTGGGGCTGCCCCCTGATCCGGTTATCTTGGTTTCCGCTTCCAGTACCACACCACCAGCATTCCGACGCCCGGCCCCGGGTGGTAGAGAGATTAGTTAATGCCTTTCCTTGATGCCCTTCGGCTTCGGGTGCGCTTTTCACACGATATGCCTGCGACAGGCCAAATACTGTGCGCAGAGATAAGGTTTCCACGGGTTCCCTCTTGCAGCCGCGGCCCGCATTTGTTCGTATTGGTTTGCATAAGTTTATGGTTTAAATTAAATTTTCCCAACCCTGCAAGCTACGGTTGGCCCAAGTGTGGGTTTGTATGTGGGCTGGAACTGCCAAGCTGCGTTAAAAGAAATGGAGATTTTTTTCTTTCGCTCGGCAGCATGTTCAACGATCGTTACAAAGGAATATTAATCTAACATTATGTTTGCGGTCGGTGTCTTGTTACAGGAAGACAAATATGATTTTGAAAATGGGAAATTGCATACATTTAGGCGTTTCATAGATCAGGATGCAGGCAAGAAACTACTTCAGGTATAATTCGGACTCACAAAATATGTTTTCTGGCTCTTAATCGTGTGATTAGTACAGTTTGCCACTAAGTATGAGTGTGGAACAAACAAAGTATGCAATTTGCATTGCAAAAAAGGCTTTTTAACGTGGTTCTTCTTGACGAATCAGTTATAAACGTACCATTTAGCAGTTGCCACGTTTCTTGCTTTTGCTCGCTTAGTTGACAAAACTTCCACAAATGACTTTGCGGTTAATTGGAGCCGCTCAATATAGCGTTAGTTTGTTTTTTACGAGCATCACCATCCCATCAATGCACAATCTTAAATCTCAGTTTTTATTTTATGACTCCCGGCACTGTGCAGCCTCCCCACATATCCCTTCGTCCCGTTCTCGCGACATTCCCCATCGGCGTTGGTGCGTCACAAAACTCCACTCCATCGGTATGCCTGCCACCATTTATCTCAATTACCTTTAAGTGAAGTGAAATTAAACTCATTCCGCAATTTGCTGCCAGTAAATGGGCCAAACCGGTGGAATGGGATGTGAAGGGAAAAGACGGGACAATAAAATGTTGGAAAAACTTCACATTCCCATCTCATCCCCGGGAAGTCATTTCTTGTGTGCGCGTCTTGTGTGTGTGTGTGTGTGGACCAGAGCAGCGAACCTGCGAAGAAGCGCATGCACATTTTCTTTTTCGGTGATTCTCGAACGCATAAATTGGCTTCCTCATCGGTGGCATCGGCTCGGAAAAACCCCCAGGGAGGGTTCGAAAGTGCTGTGTCACTCGATTGTATACTCGCCTTACTTTCTTACGATCATCGGAAAAAGGGAAGGTTTCGTGCGATGACGAGAAAAACGCACACCCCAAAACGGGGGGACGCAAGCGTCTGGCCTCCGATGTTTTCTGTTTCGCTTCTATGCTAAACATCCCGGCAGCCCTTATTGACGGACGGTGTATGTGTGAGTGCGTCGCATATAGAAGGCAACGGTAGTGAAGCGTTTCGCACACATTTTGCTTTCATTTTCCAAATGAACGTTTTCGAAAAGCATTCGGAAAATGGGGGAGGGGGGATGGATGAGTTGGATGAACAATTTGCCCCCACAAAACTGGCAACCGGCTTTCCCTCTCCTCCCTACATTACCAATTTTGGAGGGAGTTGGATCTGCGAATGAGAGGTAAATTGCCACAAAAAGTAGCTCGTTGTAAACTGTCTGTGTAGTACACGTTCGGATGAATAAATTAGAGTAACGAATATCTTGTCTACCCCTTTATACTCCCCCTCCCCAACCTCCCTGATGCTGTTTACACCATCCTCACCGAAAGGAAACTGGTTCGTCATTTCCGCTGCCGTGTCCCTTCGCCACCTTTCAGCCTACCTCGCCATTTTTCCCGAAAGAAAAATAGCTTCCTTCCAAAAAACCCGTGGCTTTACATCGACAAGTAGGATTTTTCAGCATTACTTTACGATTCCCTTTGCCCACTTCTACCTACCCTCGTGTTTGTTTCTCCCTCTCTCTCTCTATCTATCTATCTATTTCTCCCTCTTTCTCTCAGCCTGTGCGCTGATTACTGAGCATATTTTATGCAGATGATATTTGGCCCCTTTTGCGACCTCCTGGGTTCCAACGAGCAGAGTGAGAAGCATCCTCTGATGATAATGATAATGATGCCGGATGAATGCTGGTGAGTTGTGACTGTTTGTGTGTGTGTGCTTCGCAGGGACGCCACGCACGCGGCGGTACACAACACGGGTGAGTTGTCTTTGTGAAAAATGAAGATTTGGAGCCTTTCGGGGCTTCAATTGAGGAAATTACCTTTTCGGCGAATCGAAATCCTTTGCACGAAGTTTGCTCACGACCTGACTGCCGTGGCTTGTTGTTGCCGCAGAAGGAAAGGAATTTGGAAGGATTGATCCTGCCACCATTGCTGCCATCCATTTTCGGAGACGAATCGGTAAAAACAACCATTTGCGCGCACACCGGGAAACGGAGCACGAAAGATCGGTTTTACATGGCACAAATACATGGCCAGCGCGGCGTCTTATGAGCGGTGGAAGGATAAGGATTGGGCCGTGTTTCCTGTGGCTTGTTTCCTTTTCCTTACTCCTTTTTTCTTCCTTCACAAAGTAATACGCCGCCGGAAGTTGTTTCGCAGTAAAAATGTGCAAATTGTTTCTCCTTTCGGTGGTTTACGGTTTCAATCCTTCTATTTCGCTTCTTGTACGCTTATCAAGAGTGTGTGTGTGGGCGCTTTTTTTCATTTGCAATTGGAAACGTTGAATTGGTAAGAAAAGTTTAAGATTTATGAAAGGTCGAAAGTAATAAAACGGTAAAGGATCAGCAATTTTTCGCCACTGACTGACGCTCGATCGTACCCCGGAAGCAATTTGATATTTTACTAATTTATAATTCTCATCCACAAGTTGATAGCGCCCATAAATGTGGATCATTTTGGCTCTTGACTTCATTTTGTAATTACATTTTTTTTTACTGGAGTAAAGAAACCACATCCATAAGACCTTCCATGAATTTAGAAAGGAAGTTTTCCATGCACCGTATAGAGCTAAGAAATTACAAACATAAACTGCATAGAAAACGAGGAATAAAATCATATAAATATTTTAGAACACACAGTACTGAACATAAACAATATTAGTTGAAAAACAAATTATGAAAAAAAATCTATAAATTCGAGTAACTATCAGAATTCGATTTGTCATACCAAAAACGACACAAAAAGCATCAGAAAAATAACATATAAATTGAATTTCGATAAAATACCCAAAGGGCCAGCAAGACACCGGAAGAAAGGGCCGTTTTGGGAAGAAAAATCATTTGCAGCCCTCGTTGTTGTAGCGGACCGGCTGAGGACTTTCTTTCGCCCACAGTCTCATTTGTCTCGCCCTTCCTTCGATTCGCAGAGCTGCACGCTTTATCTTTATCATTATCATTTCCTCGTTTCACTCAAACTCCTCTCCCTCACAGTCCCCGGTGATGTACGGGAAATGGGTTGGGCAGGTTGATGATTATCGCCCATCGAAAACGACCTGGCGCTGGCAAATGGGTTTCGTATGCAAATCATGACCGCTCATATAACCGAAACCGGGTGCAGCAGTAGCAGCCGCAACACCACCACCGGGTGCCAACCACAATCACTATCGAAAGCATACCGAGACCATAGTTGTCGCCCGGCTGCGTCAAACGAACGTCGTCGGCGCGGTACTGTCGTGTCACATTAAAGGGCACTTTCCGCTCGTAGTCGTTTTTGGAGGGCGCGAGAACGCGCGCGCGTGTCCGATCTGATCTCGAGCCTCAAAGTGTCGCAATCGCTTTTTCTCTCCCCCGGTAGCGAAGGAATGGAAGGATGGCCGGAAAATGGCCCACCCTTTTGGGCTGATTGCGGGCTGGTAAGATTGCTTTATTATCGGTTTGAAGGCTTGCCAAGACACTCGGTTAAGTCTGTCGCTGATGGAGTGGCCGTTCGCCCTCTTTTAGATTATTGCGGTTCACCCACTTGGGTCCCTGGCCTTGGAGCCATGTTTCCCTCCTTTCCCGGATCGAATCTCGAAATGAGCAGGGCTGCCAAAAAAAAAAGAAACATCGAAAACGAGGTGTGTTTTTGTGGCACGAAACGAACCGAAATTGCCCGGGACATGGTGGCCGGGATTGGAATTTGATTCCCGACCGAAACGATACGATCGCTTGGTGTGGTTGGCGCCATCGTTAGACTTTTGGGGTCGGAAAATGGGCTTTCCCGTAGCGCAGTGCCAGGTGAGCCACAGGACAGGTGATTAGAGCAATGATAGCCATCGGATAAAAGCGCCCAGAGATTGAGGCATTTTGAAGGATTCGCTTCTGCCGGGACGGCATTAGCGTCGAGTCGAGTTACGGTTGAATGTGGAATGTCAATAATTACGTGCCATGAAAAGCGGACCCATAGAATGCCGCATTCGATCGTACTGAGCTGAGATTGATTGGTGAATGGTATGCGCTCGGGTTACACGAACGAATACGAACACATTCGCGCTGTTCCCAAATCTGTACACCAGATTGCATTCGGCAGCAATATGTGTTTTGTAGCCCTGTGGGATAGTGGATTTTCTCCACCACTAAAGTGGCGCCAGGGAAACGCACCAATGGGGGGTGGGAGTAAAATGGTCTAATCAACGCGAAAATGTAATCACATACTCAGCGGGAGAAAACAAAGCAGTGCAAAACCCGAAGCGTACAGCGGGAGATATTCCACCCATTTGAGCTTACAAAAATACATGCATAAATACATGCGAACGCTTGAAGCGCAATTGCACGCACGGTTTGCTCACAAAGAATGCTTTTTCGGGTGTTGTGTGCATCCAGTTTTGCGAAGCGGACAGCCAAGCTGGATGCAGGTATCATGCTGGATGCTTGTATGATACAGTGCGTTCGAAAAAAAAAAACGGTTCACAAACATCTTGATAAGGATAAAAAAATGTATTTTATGTCGATGGAGACGCCTGGTGTTTTATAGTATTTTTTAAATTTTGTTGTAAATGTTGGATGCAATACACTTATCAATTGTTCACCGAGCGTAACAAAATATTTATGACTTTTCGGTTCCAAACATAGTATGTTATGCCCGATCTGCGATGAATTGGAATGCATTGTTTGACTATAGTTGGTGCCGTGACTAGGATTTAAAATTCAAAATTTGATTCCCCATTTCCATGTACAAACAATCGAAACATTTGGTCACGCACTGTACATCCATGCACGGTACGTAAAATAGAAAGAATGAGCTTAATATTGCATTGCCCACAATCGGGCTGGATGGGCACTAGCATTGTGTGTGCGAGCGCAATCCAACTGCTGGAAAGTTAAATATTCCGAGAAAAAAGGGATCTATCATTGGTTGGAAAATTTCCAGCAAACGGTTTCTCCGCCTCCTTCCATTCCCCAAGCCCCCTGCCCACTGGCCATCAGTACTTCTTCCGCTCCAGTTGTGGAAATTTATGCTTCACCCCATCCAAAAGCACAAATACATCGCTGATATCGTTGGCGTTTGCCGAACAGGCGAAACAGTCGATGCACATTACCTCCATTATCGGTTCACATGGCCGTGCACGAAGTGGTCGAGTGTTTGAACTCCTCAACCGGTACAAAACAAAACTGCTGGTGTACAAACGACCATCATAGAGCGACCGAGTGTACCACCGGTCGTCGTCGGCCAGCCGTCTTTCTGCCCATTTATCGAATATGCACAACCGGTTTGGCAGGGGCGCTCGTTGTGCATTTCTATCGCTTCATTGTTCGGCTGTGCACAATTCGCTGTTGAACGATGTAGAGAGAGAAGGAGAGAGAAGCAGAGAGCAAAAAACGAGACGACGGACAAAGAAACGTCCGAATGCACACAATCGATTCGCAACAAAGGATCTCTTTCCAGGCGTTCCCTGGAAAAAGCGTGCAGCATTTAAGGGTTAGATGTCCAGCTGGAACTCCTCCATTTCCGGGTTTAAAACACGAGGTTCCTTTAATGTGTGTAGCTTGTTTCTTGGAATTTTCGGACACAAAAAAAAACAACCCAATCCCACGGAGGTCCTTACAACCGGTTTAAACAGTTCCTTCTCTCCCGGATTGCCGCTCAATCGTACGTAATTAGCAACCAAGCGATCCGAGAACGACATGGTCATTTCCGATTACCGTTGGATCGCTTCAACCGCATTGTACGCCTTGGAGGACCCCATCGTCTTACGGAGGTTGTGGAAAACCGAACCTTTAACTACAATGTAGTGCCGCGGTTGGGGTTTTCGATCGATGAGGACGATTTCATCGATGCGTTGCTGGTTGGTTGCGGGCTGCCACGGCTTAGCTTCTACGTCGGCGGCCTACCTGGTCGGGGACGGGCGTCCATGAAGGGCAGCCTGGAAGGAAATCATATCGGAAGCGACGGTACTGAATATTCATGAGCGATTCGGAACGGAGATTATTTGATCGATCATTGTTTCGTTGTAGCTCTCTCCCCATGCGTTGCCGAGAAAGTGTAAATGTGTGGGTGTGTGGGTGTGTACGTACGGGGGAGTATGTTGTAGTCAAGCTTGCACCAAACACACAGCAAACACAGGTTGGTTTTTGCACAAAATGTGTGCTCTCCTTGAGGCAAATCAAATAGCTGGTACGTTTCATTTTTTGAAGTTCTTCCACACAGGCAAACACTCTATGGAAAGCTTCCCTACTTCTCGCCAAGCCTCTCCCTTTTCCTTTTCCATCACAATATGCTGCGCGTATGTGAAGGTGCGCGTACACCCCTGACGGGCGTGTTTTCACACGTACAAAGTTGCTATTACGTATGTATGCGTGTGCGCTGTTTTGTGTGCGTGTGACAGGGAGAGAAAAACGCCCGGATAAATAAGAAACTATATCCCCCGGCGGGCGCTGATTCGTTGAAAAAGGTTAGCGAAGCATTTCGATTAAGCACGCAAACATGAGCACACGGGAAGAACGACGGAAGCTTTCCAGCAGCTTTGCGCTGGGAAAATGTTCAACCATGTTCAAAAAACCATCGGCACCAGCCAGCGTCCATTGTTCGACGTATAATGCTCGCAGCGAAGCTAGCCTCCGGTCGGATGATCCAATGCAAAAACACATGATCGTGGATGAACAAGCATGGGGCGATGGAGGGTGGCATGCTGCAAATTAAATAATCCATCTATGTCTTGTAAGCACACGGGCAGATATGCATGGATGAAGCACATGGCTTGACTTTTAAACAGTTCGTGGAAAGTATACAACGGTAAATGCATCCAATTATGTCGAGCAAAGTTTCGCTTCGCCCGATGGAGGCGCCTGGTGCTTTATAATATTTTAATAGAAATTATAATTTATAATAGAAACTGTAGTATTATTATTGATAATTATTAGATAAATAATGTACACATTTTTGCTCTTTTACATTCAATCAAAAATTAATTAAATATGGCACTAATTGGTTGGTGCCATGACCAGGATAATGTCAATGCGCTATCAGCATTTCGCAATTGAATGCAAAATGGTGAATCAAAAGCTCGCTCTTATTTCCCGTTCGCTATCAATTAGCGCACACGACAAACGTATTGCCAATAAAAAGAAAACACGCGTGGCCGCTCATTAATTGAAGCACAAAAGCAAAACTCCCGCTCGCAGAAAGGAGCGGCAGTTTGTCCGCCACCACCGAAAAGCTTTTCCAAAGTAGCATAATTAATGAAACATTAGTGCTCGAAAACGATAAATTTGTGTGCTCAATGATTTATACACAGCCAAACCCGAGACCACGAGAGCCACGCTCGCACCCGGGGTGGTACGGTACGTACGGTCAGGGTCGTGATTCCTTCCAGGCACGTACACCATGCATGTGCGCTCGTAAGTTGCCCGATATGTGTGTCACACCGTGCCCCGTTATGCACACGTATGAGTTTTCCAACAACCTATTAGCTCCGGGAAGAAGCGGAACAGGGTGGTCGTCGTATGGTCCGTAGACTCTAACTAAAAGCCAAACAAAACTTGCCATGTGATGTCATGGGTGCGTTTGTGCTATTATTTATTGATGCCATTAAAAGCGCCCGGCTGCAACTACAAAGTTGCATTTCTGTTACTACTGTTGCTGCCGCTGTTATTGCTGTTTATCGTGCACAGCACAGCGACTGCAATCGATCGACCTCGATACAGCGGGGAATTATTCACGATCCCACACACACACACGCTGTCGGCGAAGGTCGTGCTCGATGGGCATTAGTGGGGGTGTTTGGTCGAGCCCGTGCAGGGACGAGTTCAAATTGTTGCACCATCATGCACAGCGCGGCGCGAGCCAACGCGTTTGGCAGCTAATTTCATAAATAAAGTAAATTGTTTGATGAGTTTTTGCCAAACACCGCGCGTACAAACAACACTAGCGACCGCGGGCTACTGTTTCGTTGTCGTTGTTCGCTGATGGGTTGATGTGAATTGGTTTTGTTTATGTTGTTAAAACTTCCTCCCGCGTTGGCGAGTGGCCCGGGGTGACAGGAAGTCGTGTCACCCTGGTGACGTATGCGTCAACAGGCCGTGCGACATGTAGTACAAATTCGTTTAACTCAACCTGCTGCTGCAGTGGAAACGATTTGTTGCAGCTGACGCCTGCATGTTGGAATGCATGTCTCTGCTGGAGTGGTTTTAATGAGCGATAGGGTGTAAATGTCCAACATTGGGCGCGAACATGGCCAAACAGTGCCACAAAGTAAAGCCTCCATAATAACAACGAGTTGTACTATTAACAGCAACATGTTTGTGTAGCTTTTGCCTGTATTAAAAAAACCCGCACTCCAGAGATATAACGCATAATGGCATGAATAAAAAATCACCCATTTCATCATTTGTGTGCGGCCTGAATGTGTCTTCTCAAGCCAACGGCAGTCAACTCTTCATTAAATTCTGCAATTATCATGATTGCAGCAGCTATACCGTTGAAAAATTGTGCCTGCCCGAACAAAGAGGTGCTATCGACATTAAAAACCAGGTATAAAAAGAACGTTTCCACTCGTCGAAAGCAGATGACGCTACGGAGTGATTCATTTCATCGCGCAAGACAACAAAAAATCCGACCCTCGTCTCCGTCATGATTCTTCCACAGTAGTAAGCAATTTTGATTGACACGATGAGCAGCGCAAAACAACAAAAAACACACTCTTTAAAACCACTTCCGTGTGCACCGCTGCGGAAGTAAGCTTACAGACTCGAAAACACAGACACACAAAAACAGTACCCGTACGGTGCAAGATTGTCCGTCCACACTACTCACCGTCAAGCTCGGCGACGAATTGCTGGTGGTCATCATCGTCCCGCGTCTTTGTGCGCCGACCGGTCCACTCCTCTCGATGGTCATATTTATTGCCGGCATCATCCGTTGCACTGCTTTTCGACGTGCTGCGGGTGGCAGTGCGGTGGCGTTCTTTATCATCGCGCTGCCATTTCACGACAGCGTCCGAGGCCGCGGTCAACTTCCGGCGCCCAGCGCCGGCGTTGTAATCCGAAACGCTCGCACGGTGACGGATGCGGTTGTCATCGTGATCGGCACGATTGATTCCCGGCGCTGCTGCTGCTAGGTGGTCCGCACATTCGTTATGTTTCCCATTGTCATCGCATGACACCACCGTGCAGGAGGACGACTCCGATGCTGTGGATGCAGCTTGCCGCATCCGCACACGATCCGCATTATCTCGATCCGAATCCGATGCTAACGAAGGTATTGATTCCGCCGGCGTGAAGGTGGTGACGATGGATCGGGAATGAGATTTTCGCTTCGCGGACGCCTCGAGCGCGATTCTGGACGATTTCGACGAAGATGACTGCTTGGAATCGTTTCGCCGAGCTGTGGTGCGATGGTGGTCCTTCGGGTGCGTCCCAGGAGAGGAAGAATGTGATTGAATGGGAGTTGCATCGGTAGCATTCGAGGTGGTCGTATCGCACTCTGAAGACTGTACGGCTGGCGCATAATTATGCAGCGATGGATGACGGTGATGACGTGCGACACTGCCCGCAACGACCAGCTCCAGGGCATCGTCGGTATGTTCTTCGTCCAGAAATTGTATCTGCTTGATGGAAAGTCGGTGTATGTTGTTCAGCTCGCTTTTCACCTTTTGCAAGTGCAAGGCTTGAGCGTCCAAGAAAAGCTAAAAAAGTAGAGAGAAAAAAAACGTACAATCAAATTGATGAAAAGTGTTATATCAAGCATTGAAGAATATTAAGAAGCTTTCAAAGGGAGCGAGAGTGCTCCCAAGAAAATGACACTACGGGTAGACGAGGAAGTGAAACATTATTCATTCGTTCTTTTAATCGTCTCAGGTGTTAACTTGACAGCGAAGCGAGGCCACAAAGACACTTGAACGGAAACGACGCGGTTCAACAAACTGCTCGTCAGCAATGATTGTCACCGTTCCGCGAAAAACTTGACACTTGAAATATTTCCATTCGGAGAAAGTTTAAACCACTCAGCGTGAATGAAGGAGATGAAAATCTCGTCTTTCACAAAAGTTGTATCCATCATTACTATTAAGAAGGCGCTGCTCGGATGACGGTCTTGTTAAAACCAGTAACAAAGCCATCAAACTGAAATGTTCTGTTTCGTGAATTGCATAAATTTTGGCGCTTTTTGTGAAGGACGGATTACAGTTTTTGTTGATGTCGCCGTAAAGTATGCAATAGTCGTTGTTATTAATGCTGCCTTACAAAAGCTGACAGCAAATTGAACGTTCATTTTCAATATTAAGCTTTACATTAAAAAAAAAAAAAACTACACAAACAGAAAAACAGCTTCTCCTACCTCTAGCTTCTCATTCTCCAGCTGTGCCACCATTAGACGCTTTTCCAGTTCAGCCCGCTCGTGATCTACCCGGTTCAGCTTGCTTTGCATTTCCGTGAGGTTCCGTTTCAGATCGTTAATCAACACCAGCTCAACGTTCTTCTCATCGACCGCGAGCTTTAATTTCGTAATATCTTGCTCCATCGTACGATAACGTTCATTCATCGCTTCTTCCATTCCTTGCTCGGTCTTCTTGTTCGTCCAGAGTTGTTTCTGTGGAAAATAAAAACAAAACAAAAAAAACACGCTTTTAGATGAAACAGTCCAGCTTCGTTAGCCCACAAACGAAGGGAAGCAAATAAAAATATACACACAAACGTCAAGCTTTGACAACCGAGCGATAGGTTAGTAATTAAAAGGAAGTGATAATTATTCGACGCGTTTCCGTTTGCCCCGTTTATCGACGCACAGCCACACGCAAGACGTTAACGAACCCGAGAACGATCGACAATACTGCTGTCGGCAGATGGGCGAACGGGATCGGGCCCACGCTAGGATCCCCGCTGTGCTGTACCGAAAGGGATTTGAGCAAACGCGTCCGATAGGGGGTGATTAACGTGTGGAAATGAAACAGTTCCGGGAAGGCTCATTCCGCACGTACGCATTACCAACACAAATACACACATTAAGACCCACATGGAAGCTTGCCATCCGAAAAGGAGATTAGTGCGCTTAGGCCTATCGTGTGCAAGAAATTTATCGCCATCTGGCGTCTTATTGACAACAGCGGCGGTGGCCATAGCGGCCCCGGAAATATGTTACTGACTCAGCATCTCTACCATCATCGCATCAGGGGAATCGGGATCAGCCAAACCACTAACGGGGGAAAGTGACGGGTAGGATGAATGTATCCACAAACAAAATTACCTCACATCTCACCTTCACCCTCAATCAAGGCGGGCTACACCTACGGATAGAGTGGCCTTAGCCTTGTACGCCGGGAATGTTTTCGATGTCTGGATCGCCCAGGTCCGGTGGCTGATCTTTCTTATTTGACAACGTAATTGCGTGACCGTCGGCCTTTCGGCACGTGTCCTGTTTATCCTACTGTTCTGGTTAGCGGGAGAAGGTGTTGCGAGTGGCAAGTGTGTGCGGCTGTGGCTGAGTAATTACTACAATCAATCAATGTGTGTGTTTTATCAGTCGAACGTGTCCTGCGGTTGCCGGTGCGCATTACCGACGAATGTGGTCGATGTCAACGAGCGTCCTAACAAGCGCCATGTGTCTGTGTGTGTGTGTGCAAGTTGTCTCCGGACTGTTGTTTTCTTATGGGAGGTGTAATGTCTGCCATCAGTCTGCCTCGGCGGTGTATCGGTACCGAAGAAATGGTGCGGAAGAGAACATACCGCAAGACAATTGCTGCACAATTGCAAAATAATCACCGTACATGGGGCGCATGGACAGTTTTACATTTAAGGAGAACACGCTTGTTGGGTGTTCTTGGCCAGAGAGTGGGGTTTAAGCAATTGCACAACGATGAGATCAGTGTTGTATAGTTTCCATTGTCGACCTGGTTAGGACTACAACTGTCATTCGGCTTTTGAAAAGTAAGGTGAGCATTACAACACCAAAAACCCGGAAGCAGTGGGTTTTCCAAGAAAATTACAACGTAAACAGCACATAAAAACACAAAGTACCACAGTAAATGTTTTGTGCTGTGTGTGTATGTGTTTTTTTTTATCTCTCCTTCGCTCTTTATATCGTTCCATCCCATAACTTTACCACCATTTATTAACCTCAGCTCTGGTTCGGAAGCGAGTTCGATAAAACTTTTCCAATTTCCTTATGAAAGGCGCGATAAAAAGCAGTAAAAAGAGTGCGAGACTCTTCCAGGAAAAGAAGGCACGGCGGGGAAAAAACACCAGAAAAACACATATTCATCACGAGGCCTGTACTGAAAGGGTCGTGAAAAGGGTTCACCAGGGAAGGTTGTACTGCCCGGGGACTAACTACGGTTAGAAACAACATTGAAACATTGATTAATTAATTTCCCTCGCGAGTTTTACGATGGGGTTGAAGTTCACGCGCGGATGATGAACTTGCTTCCGTCTAAAGTTCGGTTGGTGGTTGCGTTTACGATCGAGATTGGCGCTGTTACTGACTGGGACCACGAATATGTGCGCTCCTATTTTAATCAATTACCTATTTTACTGAAAATTGAATGATAGAATTTCTTGATGGAATCTATATATTGAACCAAATAATAATCAAATAAATTATACTGCCGAAATACTAATATTGCTTTACAATTTCTATCGTTTCAGGTAAGCGAGGTAGAAAACGAACAAGAATGAACTCCTCTCCAAACCTTAAAGCTTAAGCATTGCCCGCTTCTAGAACTTCTGCCGGGGAACAATTCCTTGACAGTAAACGCAATAACGATGCAAACGCAAAACTATGCACAAAAGGTGTAAAAGGTAAGCGGCACAAAACTTCATTAATAACTGCTAGTTTAATTTATGGTCCCATGCCCATTTTAATGCAGCCGTGCCCTTTTTCCCGGCACAAATGAGCTTGAAAGTTGCGCGAGTAGCCTTTCCTGACGCCCGTGAACTGTTGCTAACCGATTGTTGGTAGGAGCAAAAAAAAAAAAGGGACCACCGAGAGCCCAACGAGCGCGACGACAGTGATTGCTTTACGGTTGCATTGCAACATCGAGCCCGTTGGTGTGCATCAGGCCGACCCAGGCTTCGCTCGATTCAACCCAGGCTTTAGATAAGCCATCGCGATGCAGATAATCGGACAATGAATAAATTGTGCTAACTTAAGCGTTCGCCTAGCGCTATCTTCGGTCCGATGGGTGTGCGGTGCGAGAGGTGCGAAAGTCGTTCGGTCGGTCGCAAACGCCATTGAACGGCGCTTGGGTGAAATAAAATTTTATAGTATCGTGTTAAAATCCGCACCATAATCTCCTTTGCAGCATACCGAACAGCGTGTCCATTCCGTTGGGTTACTACTAGTGAAGCTTTAGCAATGCGTTCCTTGCAAGCTTGCTGGCGAAAAACCGAGCAGTGAAGAAAGTACTGGCTTTCTTTTCGCTTCGAAAGCTTAACACTGGTATCAGCGCTCGGCACGTTGGTTCGGGGAATCGTTGGTCAAGATAATGGGAAGAAAAATGATAAATTTTTCTAACCTAAAATCGTACCGGAGCGACTGCTCTCCGGGGAGAATAGTCGTTCGTTCTATGAAAATCGTACAAAAATACCCTCGCTTTTGGAGAAGCGGTAGCACGAGTTTGGGGAAGGCCTTGCCGAACACAAAGAACACACTAAAAGAAGCGGAAAAAAGAAGCAGTGAAACGATGAGCCTTAAAAGAAACTAATTACCTGCAGATAATTAATCTGCTCCGTTAACTGGGCGCTTTCCTGGGCGTGCCGGTGCCGTTCGTCCTTCCAGTTTTGCTGCAGCAGCTGACAGTTCCTGCAGGCAACAAAACAAAACAAAAAAAAAGGTTGTATGAGCAGAGCAAGAAAGAAAGAGGTTGGTACGGAAGAAATAATTATTATGATTGTGACGAAAAAGTTTTATCCCCTCCGCGAACGCTCAAACGCCACACGAAAACACACAGCACTGTGGCGCCAGTTCCGACCGAAGAATTAGTCCTCGGGTAGGTAAGTTGGCCAGCACAGAACAAGAACCAGAGCAGACTAGAAGACTGCTGGATGGATAAAATACTGTCAGCGGAGGGAGTTGGAGTTTCCGGATGAGAACGGGAACGAGCGAGCGAGCGAGCGGCGAGTTTTGACAAATAGTACAAACACAGTTCAGTTGCGAATGGGAGGACGAAAACTCCACTGCACATTGCTAAAACGACAAAATGGGACCTAAGGGACAGGGTTGTACCGCTATGTGGGGGAAGAAGGCAAATACGACTACTGTCTAGATCCTTTCTCTGTGCGCGTATACACATACACATTGCAAGATATACACACACACTTATCCCGAGCTCAAGTTCTGGGTCTTGTGGCCCTGGTGCAGGAATATTATAAATACACCCCGTTATCGTTAAACGGAGCAGACAGTCAAAAAAAGCGCCCGCAAGTTAAGGCTCGAGAATGGGAGGACTGATATGTAGGCAAAGGACTAAGAGAGGAGCGACGGTTTGCAAAGAAAATGGCGAACGTAAATAAGATATTTCGATGTATCTAATGAGGATTCATTTAGCTGCGCTTCGCTGAACGAAAACGATGGACGATGATTTAATGCTGGCGATTAATTTGAAACCTTCACATTCACGCGTCTCCGCCTGGCGAAGGAGTGCCCGCAGGGACGGTTGGAAGGGACGCCAGTTGGTCTTACTTGTCTCGTGCGCAGACCAAGCGAGGTCACTCCCCAGAGAAGAAGCGAAAAGACACCGGGAAAAGATTTTTCATTCTATCATCTAAACGACGGGCTTTCTTCCCCCTTTTGGGTTGGCACAAGGGGACGGAAAAGGGGGATAGGCAAGCAGGGGGTGGCAAACAGAACCGTTTAATGATCGGATGAAATATCCCAGGGACCGTCGCACCGTCCTACTCCATGGAACAATAACGATGGACAGTGGATTGTTTGCTAATATTCGTCGCTTTTTTCCGCCATCTTACTGTCCGCTTTCTGTGTTCCGTTTCCGCCATTTTCCTTCTCGATTTGTTTTTCACCCGATCGGGGCCATCCCAACTCGCAAAACCAGCATTCTTTCTGCACGGACTATGGAACCGATCGGTACAGTTTTCCTTTCTTTATTGGACGACGGAGCGATGGGAGGAAGCAATTGGTGCTGAGATAATAATGGCGCCCGGTACCGTTCTCTTTCTCTAATGAGCCATGGTCATGGCGGTGAGCCGGCAGAAAGAAATGGACGCCCCCACAAAGACCACGGCATTAGGCACGAGCAGAAGGAAAAACAAGAATTCATTTATGGGATGAAACGGACTACGGAGAGAAAAACGGAGGTTCGCCATGGCGGGTAGAATCGAAGGAAAACTGATGGTAATTATACTTACGGGCATTCGGTGTTGTCTTGCACAGCATTGGTATCATCCTACGGAAGAGAAGTAAGAAAAAAAGCGTAAATTATTTATTTAGCACGGATGAATTGAATCAATGGATACAATCTGGTGTCGATTCGAAGGTGACGCCTAAATGTAGGCAATTAAAAGCGCTCGTTTCAAAAGAGACCTGCGGAAACCTTAAAGTCTTACAAAAGGATAAAAACTGTTCAACAGTCTAATAAAAATGCGAACCAGACTACATGCGTAAGGTAAGCTCAGTTACCGTCGGCTTTGATCCCTGCCAGGTGGAGCTTCTAGCAGGTGTGCACGGGCAAGAATAGAAACCCGGGAGCCCGGCATGATTTATTGTACAATCACACACCACACGTGTACCGAAACCGTTGGGATGGGGCTTCTATTGGAGCTTTACCGAAAACGACTTGATTGCCTTTCCCTTTTTAGGGTTTACGGTTCCATCGGCGAAGGAAAGAGAGTCCGCCCATCGATCATTCCTGTGACAAAATATATACGGTAATATATGCCCTTTCTGGTTGGGCTTTCTCAACGCACCAACAGCCAACCTCAAGGCTCCGGATGCTGTAAGTAGAGCTTGATTCTTGGTGGCTGGGATTTTTTCGTTATTTTGTGGTGAAAAGCTATTGTAACAACAGTTTCACCGTGCTGCCACTTTCAACCATTTATGAACCACACACACACACGCACACAGGAAGCCCGTAAGCGGATAGATTGAGGCACGTCTTTGAAATATATCCTCGTCCAGAAGTGGCGGATTGGAAGAGTGAGACGAGCCTTTTCATATCTCGCCTTCATGAAACATGAGTTACACCGTGAGTCGACAGGTATCGGTAACTCCACGGCCCAGGGGTTTGCGTTCTCTGTTCTGGCAGGCTCGGTGTATCGAATATCCCTTCAACCGGCCAGGTTTCAAAGAGTGAGATGTTTTGTTATTCGAAAAATAATGAGTCCCTTTTGGCCTTCCCTCGGCGAAACAGAGCCAACAGGAACGAACGAAGGAAAGGTGAGCGCCATAAATCTACAAAACTTCTCGGAACACAACAAGCACAGCCTGGTGCTTGTTGCGGTTTTCCCAGACCCAGACCCAGACTTTTTGGAAAACCACGTAATGGACGCGGTTCATATGTCTCCGGGGCTTAAGCACCACGGGCACAGCGCCCTCTATACGTGCGGGGCAGAACCGTTGGTTGGTTGGTAGTGTCGGTAAGAATGAAAATCAAAATACGTTCGACAGCTGATTTCAAAACAATTTCACGTTTGATTGATGTATAGGGCGAGAGAAAGTGCACGAGTATAATGAGAGTTTCGGTGTGGTGCTTTATTTCTGCGGCACCGACAACACCGGGGCAGCCTGATTATTACGAACCGCGCAAAGAAAGCGTGAAGAAGCGGGCAGCAAGCGTCATCAAAAACGCGTCCCAAAAAACGGTCGGAAATTGATGCCAGTGAATGAGTGAAAGATTTATGGCAGCTTGATTTGCTTTGGTACCGTCGACCGTTGTGTGTGAGGAATTTGTGCCTCGTTAGGAACCCCAATCTGTGCATCGAGTCCGAGTCCAATACGTAGCACAGGAGTGGTTGCTCCATTTTTGTTGCTCCCAGCCTTGGGTGTGCCATATGTTGATCTAAATCCTTCAAGCCCCCTTTTCCGTCCGTTCTATCGAAAGGGTGGTTGGAAAATCGGTTCTTCAGTGCCTTTTCGAGGAGGAAAAACGGGGCGTAAGTGGTCTGGCACTTCAAAGAACGGACGGTAAATACCATTCTGTAACTCGCTGTTTTCCATTCACCGGAAAACATGCGCTCTTTCTCTCTCTCTCTGTACCTCTCTTTCATCGAGTGAAAACAAAAACTCATCGTCGATAGTACTTCCTGTGTACATATACACCCACCCGCACACACACAGACAACCTCAAAAGCAGGCCCACAGCAGGGCTTCGATCAAGGGAAGAAAGGGTTTTTTACAGAGATTACGGAATATTCTCACATGCTCATGAATATCCCTAGAATCGACCCTTTTCACGCATACGAAGGCCACCACATCGGTGTGCCAAAAAAAAAGGGCAAGAATTGAATTTATTCGTCCCTTTCGCTTTCGTATCACTTTAGATGCGGCGAACAACACATCTTCTTCAAAGTGCAAATGGACACATTTTCCTCTCGCGTAACAATGGCGAATTTTGGGGCAAGATCCCCCGGTAACCTGACTGGAAAGGATAAAATATGCCTCCGTTAATATATTGGTTCCCGGACGTACGCACACTCGGCTTACTCACCTCCGCCACCCGCCGGTTCTAAAAGGTTGGGTCCTCTCGTGGGTTCGCACGTGCAGTAGAGAGTAGTACACCGTGCTTTATGGTTCTACTACTTCTGCATCGAGGATCCTGAGCTCCTATGTGTAGAGTGTGCTCTTACATGTTGAACTATAAAGCTCCGGAGCTTACCGATTACTCGCCATCACTATTGATGTTGGCGTTTTAGTCCACTCAAGCACAAAGCCACCAACCCACCCAGAAGTACCTTCCGAAGGTTCGAAAGGTTCCGCGTAGACGAGCGTTGCGTTTACTGCACACGTACCCACTCATTCGTTCCTTGCTGGCACTCTTGTATTCTTCTTCGTGTCTTCCCGCCGTCTGATGGGTCGTAAGTTTGCCGTGGAACAACTTCCACTGAGAACGGAACTGCTCGTGACGGGTTTACCTGGTGTGTGTGTGTGTGTATGAGCACGCGGAAAACTATGAAACTCTTGTTGAATCCATTCCATCCGCTTCGAACCGCTCAATACATTACACCGTCAGATAGAGTAATTCCGGGGCTGGAAGTTTCCGGGGACATTTTGTGGCAAATAGTACTAGCGTGCTCTTGTAGCGCAAAAGCATGTGAGGTTCGTACTCGTTGGAGTTGGAACGTTCCTTCCTAGACCTGCCTAGAAAACTTTACATTTCAAGAAACATATTCCGCCAGGGACGTGGTGCCTGCGTCTGGGGGATATACACAGTGTGCGGCCTAGCACAGTGCGCACTCGGTACTATCGGCAAAGACACTCTGCAAAGACCGGGGTTCGAGTAGCACAAACAAGCGGTCCTTCAGAACGGTACAAGCACCGCCAACGTAATTCTTTCTTCCCGAGAGTGCGGATACACATAAAGTTCCTGCACACGTATTTATCGATCAATTGTTTTGTAGCTGCGAAATGGTGTTTGCTGTTACTGCCATTATTTAGGTTGTTAACTTCACCAATCGCCATCGATGCCATTATCCGTACGCGACAGCACTTGTCGTCCAGGGCTTTACTTCCAGTGTTTTTCGTTTCGTTCCACCCAATGTTTCGTGGGAAGATGCCATCTTCTCAACCCCTTAGCTGGAGCGCCTGCTGGTAAACAACCTTGTCAGAGACTTTACTTCCCTGCTGGCTAAGGCACAAGCGCCGAACAAGAAAGAAACCCCCCAGTGCTTCTGTTCAAACAAACCGGGCTGTTCGCTTCTGTGTAGCAGGTCCTCGAGCTACGAAGATTAGGGTGCCGTTGCCGCACAGTGCGATGGGTTTCTGGGCTAGAGTACCATCGTGACACACGTGCAATCACGAGTAGCCAGTGCACGGCCATATCCAGCATAAAGGACCTCCTTATCCTTTCACTCATCAGTAGCTCTGCCTTCTGCCCCATCGACAGTTGCGAATATTGACACAAAGTGATAACTTTTTCGCAGAAACTTTCGCCCAGGCCCGCCCGATTCGTTGCCACGTGTGCAAAACAACTTCCAAGGATGCCTCTCTCGATCGGCAACAACGGAGTGAGCCATTTTGGTCGGCAGATCCGACGAGGATTTGTTGAATCTCCTGGGTGGAGAAGGTGTAGCGCTTGTTGATGCTTGCTTCCGGTTGGGTGCCAGCAAGAAGGAGACTGATTTAGAGCTCACTCTGCCCTCGACATTAAGCGCGGTGGAAGAGACCCGCAAGCCGCTGGGCTATATCCCTCGGGTTTGGGAGGGATTCAAGTTCTTCAAGGTTTCGTGCCATGTATTGGGGTGCGTGTATCGAAGTTGGCCGTTGTTGTTGTTGTTGAGAGGCAGAACCGAACTGTACCGAAAGTTTGCCACCGGAACACGGTCGAAGGGATGATAAATG
>KZ063497.1:13272-40882 GCA_002091835.1 Anopheles maculatus | reverse complement strand
AAAAAAAAACTTTCCGCAAAGCTCCGATGGTCCCGTTTCTCTTTTTCTCGAACTTTGCCTTTGCCGTTTTAATGCTAGTCATTAATCGAACGCAGAACTGGGAAACACGGGGCGGGACACCGAAGGTGCGTCGGAATTCTTCACCTTATCAGTCGGACACCATCTTCCGGCTCACACTCAACAACCACGTGATTGGAGAAATCCGAGACCTAATTTAAAAGTTTTTCCCCCTTTGCCAGTGTTGGAACCTGGAAACAACGATGGTGGAAAGAGTTTATAAGGAGGCGAGAAAAGGAAGAAACCGAAGCGAGGACCTCTCTATCGCTCTGCTGAAGATGAGGAGATGGCCATGCGATTAGTAGCTCGGCAACCCATCTGGAATAGGTGCAAATTTTCAATAGATTTTATCCCTGGTTTGGTTTTTCCAACCAACGATGTAATGTTTTCATTATTTTGATCCCGAATCGGTAAATTTTAAGCAAACAAACATGAAAATTGACTTCTTAATATATATAAATGTTTAAATTAAATAAAAAATATGTTCAATTTTCTCCGAAAGTGTTGAGAATTCCAGCAAATCAAGCTGCCTTCGTACTTGTATGTTTTCGTGTTTCTTTCCCTTTTTCCTCATTGCTACAAGAACCCCACCCTGGGAAGTGGTGAAGGCATGGATTTGAGGATTCCTCTTCCCCTTTTTCTCTCCTTCTCCTTCTCCCTCCTTTCCACAGTACAATAGCTTCACCGATTTATCGTTGTTTCCCCTTGGGCCGTGAATGGCACCACTCCAGAGACATGTAGCCGAAATGTAGCTATCAGATAAATTAAAATTAATATTTTATAAGCCAGACCACCGACCATACAACCACACAGCGAGAGAGGGAGAGCGAGAGAGTGAGAGAAAAAAAGAGCTGAAGATAGATATCGAAACAGCTTGGCAGAAGGAAAACAAATCGAGCGCATAAAAAAAAACCCCCAAACGGGACGGAACGAGTTGTTCTCTTGTCCTTTCTTATATCGGTGACTGCTTCTACTGCTGATCCGGTCCCGGTCACGGTGCCTCCTTCTATTGGCACTGGTTTTCCATATTCACACATGCATTCCGGCTTCCGTGTACGTGTGTGATATTTTTCCTACCGAAACACACACACACACACACACACACACACACACACACACACACACCTAGCGCACCTCTATCTGCCATTCCGACGGAGGCTTAGGCCTTTTCGCTCTTATCGTCCCATGCTGTTGGAATATAACGTCAAACGGGCTAGAAACTTCTTCACCTCGTTTTTTCGTCGTCCGTGCTTAGACTTTCTCATTTCCATCCACCATCGCAACCTTCGCAATCAGCCTACGAGACAGAGAGAGAGAGAACGGAACAGAATAAAGGAAAAAATATACACCACAAGTATGATAGGACCGTACCGTCTTTTGCGTACACGATTGTTCCTACTGCCGATGTGTACCGTGCCATTTTTTGTTGTTGTTGTTGCTTCTTCTACTCCTGCACCTTTTGCTTTCTCCATTCGTGCACAGAATGTGGGTGTGTGTGTGTGTGTGTGTGTGTGTGAGATGTTTAGGACGTTAAAAGGAACCCAACAAACGATGGCGATGTGACCGGTAACGGCCTGAAATCTGCCCGAAGGCAATGAGAAAATAGACGGCAGCTTTTGCTACACCCCCACCCCTCCAGCCCCTTCTTCCCCTTCGCCGTTTTAATGCTAGTCATTAATCGAACGCAGAACTGGGAAACACGGGGCGGGACACCGAAGGTGCGTCGGAATTCTTCACCTTATCAGTCGGACACCATCTTCCGGCTCACACTCAACAACCACGTGATTGGAGAAATCCGAGACCTAATTTAAAAGTTTTTCCCCCTTTGCCAGTGTTGGAACCTGGAAACAACGATGGTGGAAAGAGTTTATAAGGAGGCGAGAAAAGGAAGAAACCGAAGCGAGGACCTCTCTATCGCTCTGCTGAAGATGAGGAGATGGCCATGCGATTAGTAGCTCGGCAACCCATCTGGAATAGGTGCAAATTTTCAATAGATTTTATCCCTGGTTTGGTTTTTCCAACCAACGATGTAATGTTTTCATTATTTTGATCCCGAATCGGTAAATTTTAAGCAAACAAACATGAAAATTGACTTCTTAATATATATAAATGTTTAAATTAAATAAAAAATATGTTCAATTTTCTCCGAAAGTGTTGAGAATTCCAGCACATCAAGCTGCCTTCGTACTTGTATGTTTTCGTGTTTCTTTCCCTTTTTCCTCATTGCTACAAGAACCCCACCCTGGGAAGTGGTGAAGGCATGGATTTGAGGATTCCTCTTCCCCTTTTTCTCTCCTTCTCCTTCCCCCTCCTTTCCACAGTACAATAGCTTCACCGATTTACCGTTGTTTCCCCTTGGGCCGTGAATGGCACCACTCCAGAGACATGTAGCCGAAATGTAGCTATCAGATAAATTAAAATTAATATTTTATAAGCCAGACCACCGACCATACAACCACACAGCGAGAGAGGGAGAGCGAGAGAGTGAGAGAAAAAAAGAGCTGAAGATAGATATCGAAACAGCTTGGCAGAAGGAAAACAAATCGAGCGCATAAAAAAAAACCCCCCAAAAGGGACGGAACGAGTTGTTCTCTTGTCCTTTCTTATATCGGTGACTGCTTCTACTGCTGATCCGGTCCCGGTCACGGTGCCTCCTTCTATTGGCACTGGTTTTCCATATTCACACATGCATTCCGGCTTCCGTGTACGTGTGTGATATTTTTCCTACCGAAACACACACACACACACCTAGCGCACCTCTATCTGCCATTCCGACGGAGGCTTAGGCCTTTTCGCTCTTATCGTCCCACGCTGTTGGAATATAACGTCAAACGGGCTAGAAACTTCTTCACCTCGTTTTTTCGTCGTCCGTGCTTAGACTTTCTCATTTCCATCCACCATCGCAACCTTCGCAATCAGCCTACGAGACAGAGAGAGAGAGAACGGAACAGAATAAAGGAAAAAATATACACCACAAGTATGATAGGACCGTACCGTCTTTTGCGTACACGATTGTTCCTACTGCCGATGTGTACCGTGCCATTTTTTGTTGTTGTTGTTGCTTCTTCTACTCCTGCACCTTTTGCTTTCTCCATTCGTGCACAGAATGTGGGTGTGTGTGTGTGTGTGTGTGTGTGTGAGATGTTTAGGACGTTAAAAGGAACCGAACAAACGATGGCGATGTGACCGGTAACGGCCTGAAATCTGCCCGAAGGCAATGAGAAAATAGACGGCAGCTTTTGCTACACCCCCACCCCTCCAGCCCCTTCTTCCCCTTCGCTTTTCCACCGTGCAAGTTTTCCATCAGTAAAACACCCCACCCCCGCGCTCACAATCCCCCTCCCTCCCAGCCCGACGGGACACTTTGTCATGCAATCCGACGATCCGAGACCATCCAAGTATCGTCACACCGGTTTATGCTGTTTTTCCTTTCGTTTTTTTTTTTCTTGCTCGACATTCTTGCCGCTTTGCACGTGGAAAACTGTGCAACCGGAGGGAAAGAAATCACGCAACACGCCACACGGTACCGGAGGGTAGGCGATTGGGGTTGGAGCGTGTTCGTGAGTAAAATGAGAAAAGCTTCTGCCACTTTTCCACCGGGTTTTCACCGTTGGTGGTGCTCTAAAGGGAAAAAAGCTGGCAATGGAGGTCGGAGAACCATCCAGCGCCTTCCAGCGTACGGGCTCGTGGTTTTTCCCTCGGTGTACTTATAAAAAAGGCACCATACGAAGGCTCTGGAGTAGGATTGGAGACTGCTCCGTTGAAAGACGCGTCACATCACACACACGCGCTTTCCGCACCCCGCTCTGCTTCGGTCACCCGAGACAGCTTCGAACAGTCACGTCACACCGGCACTGTTCCCTTGCGTGTAGGTGCATGTGAACGCGTGTGTATATAAACATTTTTTTTCTTCTTCCCTTCGCCCATTCGGTGGAAAATGTTAGGTAGACTCGGTGGTTGCGCCTGAAACCTACCATGCGTCTCCATGGAAAGATGGGAAAAAAGCGCCTCACTCACACACACACACCAACCGTAAAGGCGGAAGCTATTCTGCAAGCGTGTGTTGTTCGGTCGCATTTTTTTCACGCCACTTTCATCGCTTTCCTCGCCTCGTTCACAACCACTTCCCCGCGTTTTGATGACCGGGGACGAGTTTTATCAGAAAGGCAAATCTTTTTATGTTATTATTTTCCTTATTTATTCGCTCGCTCGCTTTGGTTTCTGTTGGACTCCATTTTCCAAGATGTGGGAAGTGTGTGCATTGTCTTTCTCGCTCACAGCTTTCTCGTTTTCCCCAGATTTTTTTTTCACTGTTTGCTCTTCGCCGACACAGTACCACACGTCAGCTGAGGAAGAAAACTCGGTTCCTTTTTCTCGCTTCCATACGTTCCTTCATGCTAGTGAAGGGATCGGGCGTCAAGCGAGATGTGGTTGTCGATTGCTTGGAAGAAAGCTGTTGTCATCGTTGGTCGCGGTGTAATCCATGTACGCTTTTCACTTTTACATTTCTGAATTTGTTTTTCCAATATATGAGTTGTTTTTTTTTATTTTAGGTTCATGCTTCTCTTGCTTTGTTTTATTTTCTCCAAAGATGCGCGTTGAAGCTTCCATTTAAATAATAACGCCCCTCTTCCTAAAAACATTCCCTACAACTTCTTAATTTCCGCCCGGAACTTATTATTTAACAAGGTGCTTTTATGCATAATTTTCCTCCCAGTTCATTTGCACAAACGGAAAATCATAACAGCATCAACAGCTAAACGTCAAAAATGAGTCGCTCCGTTCAAGAGCGACTTGGTACCGGGAAGCTTCAACTAAGCTAAAAGCTGGTAACTTTTTAATTAATAACAAGTTGTTGCTCCTTACGCTCTTTCGCATTCTTTCTCGCTCTCTCAACGCTTTTTGTTTCACGTTTCCGATTGTTTCAAGATTTGCTATCGGGGCTTAACATTCTGTGGGATGCCACTTGCTTCGTTCCTGGAAAAGCAGCAGCTGCCGAAGACGATATTCTGATACGTTGGTATCCACCTGTGCTTACCTGCCGTTCTATGTTCACGGAGCGTATTTCTGGACAACCAAACGGTAACAAACCGTGTCAAATTTCGTCCTCGGGGAACGAGAAAACAGAAATGGATTTTCCCATTTTTCCAAACATCAATTGTTGTGATTGTGGTAGCAAGTTTTAAGGGATTTTTCCGTTCTTGAGTAAATTTCATAACCATCTTCACTACCTTTATCAATCAAAAGGCCAGTGATATTCGCATCCATTACACCACCATCGGAGAAGAATAATCGAGCATGGGAATTTCATACCATTATGAAGGTTCCCGGTTGTGCGGGAAACTTTTCGCCCCGACTTCGAATCTCCACGACGGCTCGTACCAACCTTTAAACGAAATGTCGTAATGCTAGTGGCCCATCCCAGCGCTACTGTGTTGCCCACTGTGTCAGCAACAGGCCACCAATCCCTCGCACGCTCTCCCTTTCCCACTCACCGAACCTCTCGGAAAATCCCTAAACTGCCCTGCTGTCGAAGAAATCTCGTTACCACCTTACCAAGGTACCTCCGCCAACACCGAAATGCTCCTCAAAATTTCATCTTCATCAACATTCCACCTTCACTTCTCTCTTGCTCTCTCTCTTCCCTTTCCCCCTACCCTTCTTCCCACCCCTTTTTGGTGAGATGAAACTTTCTGGTTTGTGTTCCATAGCGTCCCGTATTTCCCCGTTGCAAAATCTTCCAAGTCGCCCACCCTCCCGAAAACTCTCATCAATCCCACTCCTCGGCAATCTGTTTCGGGAAAGCGCGGATACGGACGTCCCATTTTGCCGGCATCCCATACCCAACCAACACACACACAAGCGAATAGCGAAGAGTTTCGTAACTTTTACCTCGTCGACTCGTATCTTACCATCAGTCGCTTCATCTCCTGCCTGTGCCAAAACGAAAAAAAAGGGAAAAGTTCGAGCGCTACCCATAAATGTCGAAACCTCTTTTAATCCCAACTCCACACCGGCGTGCCCAAAAACCTTTCGCAAAGGATCGTTACATTCTACGCCCCGAAAAAGTGGTTGGTTCGGGTGTGTGGGAAAACGCTGGCACCGAGGAAACCTTGCTGCCAGGCGAAATTATTCGCCAGCGCTTGGTGAAATGTTTCAACAATCGCTACGGTAGGACGAGCAGAAGGCAGCAGTGGTTCTGTGTGTATGTGTGTGTGTGTGTGTATGTGTGGTACAAACTTCTGGAGGAAGCCTCCAACATCCAAAGGCACCGGTTTGCCGGTATAGAACGTAGCGAACGGGCGAACTTCGGTAGCACACAGGCACACAAGAGATGCAGAGTGAATAAATGATAATGTTTCTCTCAGCTTCGCGTATCCTGGGAAGGAAAGTTTTTCGCCCAGCTTTTGGGTGGGCGGTGGGCAATGAGAGGACACAGGCAAGCGATGGCAGCTTTGCGGTGTGAATCCTTCGTTTGCCTTCGCAGTGGCGCAATCCTTGGCAGTAGCCGTGGCACCGAGTAAAGGATCGCCGGGAAGTGTACGATGGGCACGACGGCAACGAGAAGGCGGCAACGAGCAGGGAGGCATATAAAAAAAGGGATGCAAGGATGGTTACCTAGAGCTATAGCGTTTCACAGTCGCTTTCGGAACGGAAAGACTCGGTTCCTACTGTCAGTTTTGCGAAAGGACATGGATGCTTAACCGTGGGATGCAGTGGGTGGACGATATCGGAGGAAGAGGAGAAAAGAGAGTTGGACGAGAGATGGGAAACATTTTCAAACTCTTTGCCGTGGCAGTGAACTGTAAGCGGCAAAAGGAAAACCGACCAACAAAAAAAACACACACACACAAAATGGAACAAAAAATAATGAAAAGCCGGATCTCGCAAACCAACCCGACGGGTTGGGGAAGCGTCGTGAGCTTGCAAACACAATTTCCAACAGCATTTCCCATAGACCCCAGGACCCAACACCGGTGACTCCCGACCAACAGCAATAATAGTAATGATCAGAATAATAATAATAGTAATAATAAGGCGAGTAGCAGCAGCAGCAGCAGCAACAATCACCATTGCACCGTAGCAGGGAAGGACCTCTTGTTGGGCGGTGTTCCTTGGTGCAGCGGGGGGAAAAGGTGGATGGGATGACACAACCGGACTCGGAGTTCTCGGAGATTCGAGCTGCTTCCGAGTGCTTCGGAATGGATGTGTGTATGTGTGGTACTGTTTGGTTTTTTTTTCTCTGTTGTGGAGCGAGCAAGTGAAGAAGAAACGACGGTAATGAGCACTGGTTCTTCAGTGATGGAGAGACGAGAGGAGGTGCGGAAGAGGAAGAAAAGGGAAGAAGACAGATGACAGTGGGGATTCCAGCAACCAGAACGTACTACTGCTACTGTGCTCCGTTCGAAACTTTCGTCCTGGAGTACTCGATGGAGCCGTGAGCCGTGTGTTCGTATGAAATGAGGACAAATCCCATCAACTTGGAAGGAGTTTCTGTGTATGTGTGTGTATGTGGCAAGAGGAACGAATCAAGGTGGCAATACGGCAGACAACAAATGGAAACCGAAGGCTCACAGCTAAGGGCAACTAGCAGCAAGAGAAGGATTGCCGGAAAAAGCAAAAGGATAAAAAAAAACTCCCCGGGTCCTAGTATCACCGCAACTGCTCAACTTTGGAACGCAAGTGAACGAACCGTTGCAGATGGTGGTGATGATGGGTGGTATAGTTGTGTATGTGTGTCTGTGTGTATAGAGGGAATGGCAAGATAAAGAAACCACCACTCAATTCGGCCTGAAATGTAGACTGTGAGCGTAGTGAGCGCGAAGGTGCGAACGAGAAAGGAAACGCTCGAACCCGAGAGGGTTGAAAGAGATGGCGGAAAGGGCTCCCGGAGGAAAAACGAAGGTGGGGTGGTATATAAAGTTATATAAATATGGTTTTACAGTTTTGAAAATTGTGATCCTGAGTTCTCTCCCCCATTCCGTGCGTTTGGGTGAAACCGGAAGAGATGGTAGAAGGGGCGCTGCAAAGGGAGGGGGCAAGATGGATAAGGCAAAACGTGAATGTGGAACACGAACTCTCCGACGATGAGGAGAACGATTTTGGCATTGTTGCATTGGTAAAAGCAAAACAGCACACACACACAAAATTGGACAAAATGGGAGCGAACGAGATGGCAATATGGCGGCGAGCAATATGCTACATCGTACCGGTTAGCATCCATAAAGCGTGTGGGAGAGTGAAAGAGCTTCAGCAGCGAGAGAGAGAGAGTGAGGGAGAGCGAAAAAGAGCGACGTTTTTGGTATTGGCAAACATTGGCAAATGTTGCTTTAGGAGCAAATCACCCTTCATGGTGTTTGGTTTTTGGATGGAGGCGCCTGGTGGGTTTCACTTCGCCTTCGGGACGATCGTTTATCCGTTTTTGTGTTTAGCTTTTACCGGGAGGCGTGCGACCATGCTGACGGATTGGTGAAGTGTGGGGAGTTTTGGGGTGGGTGAATGTGGTGTGCGTTGTTATACATTGGCACGATTCCGGTTCGAAGACATTTACGATCAATGTTGGTTTAACTTATAATAAGTTTTCTTTTTAGCACTGGATCGATCTTCTTTATGTAAATCACATTTTCTCAATGATTATATAATGAGTTCTTTCAATTATGCTGCCTTCAAAAAAGGTTTTAAATAATAAACTTAATTAAAGTAATACTATTTAAAAACATTCGTTAAAGCTTATACATAAATGTGCCTTCTTCATTTGTTCCTTTCTACTCTTACATTACTCCCCATTCTGTACGTTTCTTACACATCCTGTCAACCAAGCGAAAAAATTACTAGCACGAAAGGGTATAATCCCCAGGAAGACAAGTGACAAGTGTAGTAGCAACATTAAAAAACATATTTTAAAACAAACAAGCTGGCTCTAAAGTGTACAACATCCCCATTATGCAAAGCGTCCTTACCTCATCGTACGCTCCATAAGCTTAATCTTCATGCTGTCTTACTCGTTTTCTAATAATCGTTTTTCCTTCTTTTTCGCTCTCATTTCAGGTATGAAATTCGATTCCAAGTGATTTGAAGCACACACACACAATCTTGAAAAGAATACGTTAGTCAAGTAATCAAAAAAGGTATTTTTACTTAATAGGATAATAATATTTTTTAAAGTTATTCCTCAAACGTTTTGATCCCACTTCAAATATGTACATTGAATATTAAAAATAAACCGACAACAACAAGGCACCCATATAAAGATACATTCGATATTCATACGTAAACGGAAAGGAACTAGATCAAGTTTCCCACATCCCGACACGCAAACCCCGTTCGCTGTTCGTGTAAATAGTGTGTATATTATCGGAAATAGCCAAATCCGCTTAAAGACAATAGGGAGAACCCGAAAGGCAAACACAACCCAAACCCAAGGTTTCCAAAACCCCTTGTTCCTTGGTGCAGCGGGGGGAAAAGGTGGATGGGATGACACAACCGGACTCGGAGTTCTCGGAGATTCGAGCTGCTTCCGAGTGCTTCGGAATGGATGTGTGTATGTGTGGTACTGTTTGGTTTTTTTTTCTCTGTTGTGGAGCGAGCAAGTGAAGAAGAAACGACGGTAATGAGCACTGGTTCTTCAGTGATGGAGAGACGAGAGGAGGTCCGGGAGGGGAAGAAAAGGGAAGAAGACAGATGACAGTGGGGATTCCAGCAACCAGAACGTACTACTGCTACTGTGCTCCGTTCGAAACTTTCGTCCTGGAGTACTCGATGGAGCCGTGAGCCGTGTGTTCGTATGAAATGAGGACAAATCCCATCAACTTGGAAGGAGTTTCTGTGTGTGTGTGTGTGTGTGTATGTGGCAAGAGGAACGAATCAAGGTGGCAATACGGCAGACAACAAATGGAAACCGAAGGCTCACAGCTAAGGGCAACTAGCAGCAAGAGAAGGATTGCCGGAAAAAGCAAAAGGATAAAAAAAAACTCCCCGGGTCCTAGTATCACCGCAACTGCTCAACTTTGGAACGCAAGTGAACGAACCGTTGCAGATGGTGGTGATGATGGGTGGTATAGTTGTGTATGTGTGTCTGTGTGTATAGAGGGAATGGCAAGATAAAGAAACCACCACTCAATTCGGCCTGAAATGTAGACTGTGAGCGTAGTGAGCGCGAAGGTGCGAACGAGAAAGGAAACGCTCGAACCCGAGAGGGTTGAAAGAGATGGCGGAAAGGGCTCCCGGAGGAAAAACGAAGGTGGGGTGGTATATAAAGTTATATAAATATGGTTTTACAGTTTTGAAAATTGTGATCCTGAGTTCTCTCCCCCATTCCGTGCGTTTGGGTGAAACCGGAAGAGATGGTAGAAGGGGCGCTGCAAAGGGAGGGGGCAAGATGGATAAGGCAAAACGTGAATGTGGAACACGAACTCTCCGACGATGAGGAGAACGATTTTGGCATTGTTGCATTGGTAAAAGCAAAACAGCACACACACACAAAATTGGACAAAATGGGAGCGAACGAGATGGCAATATGGCGGCGAGCAATATGCTACATCGTACCGGTTAGCATCCATAAAGCGTGTGGGAGAGTGAAAGAGCTTCAGCAGCGAGAGAGAGAGAGTGAGGGAGAGCGAAAAAGAGCGACGTTTTTGGTATTGGCAAACATTGGCAAATGTTGCTTTAGGAGCAAATCACCCTTCATGGTGTTTGGTTTTTGGATGGAGGCGCCTGGTGGGTTTCACTTCGCCTTCGGGACGATCGTTTATCCGTTTTTGTGTTTAGCTTTTACCGGGAGGCGTGCGACCATGCTGACGGATTGGTGAAGTGTGGGGAGTTTTGGGGTGGGTGAATGTGGTGTGCGTTGTTATACATTGGCACGATTCCGGTTCGAAGACATTTACGATCAATGTTGGTTTAACTTATAATAAGTTTTCTTTTTAGCACTGGATCGATCTTCTTTATGTAAATCACATTTTCTCAATGATTATATAATGAGTTCTTTCAATTATGCTGCCTTCAAAAAAGGTTTTAAATAATAAACTTAATTAAAGTAATACTATTTAAAAACATTCGTTAAAGCTTATACATAAATGTGCCTTCTTCATTTGTTCTTTCTACTCTTACATTACTCCCCATTCTGTACGTTTCTTACACATCCTGTCAACCAAGCGAAAAAATTACTAGCACGAAAGGGTATAATCCCCAGGAAGACAAGTGACAAGTGTAGTAGCAACATTAAAAAACATATTTTAAAACAAACAAGCTGGCTCTAAAGTGTACAACATCCCCATTATGCAAAGCGTCCTTACCTCATCGTACGCTCCATAAGCTTAATCTTCATGCTGTCTTACTCGTTTTCTAATAATCGTTTTTCCTTCTTTTTCGCTCTCATTTCAGGTATGAAATTCGATTCCAAGTGATTTGAAGCACACACACACAATCTTGAAAAGAATACGTTAGTCAAGTAATCAAAAAAGGTATTTTTACTTAATAGGATAATAATATTTTTTAAAGTTATTCCTCAAACGTTTTGATCCCACTTCAAATATGTACATTGAATATTAAAAATAAACCGACAACAACAAGGCACCCATATAAAGATACATTCGATATTCATACGTAAACGGAAAGGAACTAGATCAAGTTTCCCACATCCCGACACGCAAACCCCGTTCGCTGTTCGTGTAAATAGTGTGTATATTATCGGAAATAGCCAAATCCGCTTAAAGACAATAGGGAGAACCCGAAAGGCAAACACAACCCAAACCCAAGGTTTCCAAAACCCCTCTCGGATGGTGGGAGGCAAAAAAGTCCGAATCCGAAGGACAGACCGGTCTAGATCCCGACCGGTCTAGCCCGAATGCCGTCCATTCTTCCGTGCTGTCCGATCATAAAATTTCACCTCAACAAGCGCACACGATGGAGACGCCTGGTCGTTCGCTCGCTTAGGCACGATTGGAAACGGACGGTACCGTAAGCGTTGGGGTCTGTCGAAAACGAAAATCAAACAAAAACAACAAGCACAACAAACCAAGTAGAAAAGACACAACAAAAATCGAATACAAAGCGAAACAAGCACACCATTAATAAAGCAAAGGAAGAAAAACACAAACCCCGCACCGGGACTTGGCCGTTTTGCTGAACCTTCGCTTATTACATAGATTGTGAAACGACTCACTTTGCGGCGGCTTTTCGGACTCATCGCCGCTACCGTTGCTCGCGCCCTCCCCTCTGAATCCTTTGGCAAGGGAAAGGGGTTTGTTTCGGGTGTTTTTTTTTTTCCTGGTGCGGCCTATCACCGGGTTTTGCTGGTTGGTGGCGAGTAATTTTCTCAAGCACGAAGCCACAGCCGTGAGGAGCTCTGTTGGGGCCAATATATTTATTTATTTTCTCCCCCGCACCAAGACTCCCTTTGGCTCGAGCGCCGTGTCTTGGCTGTGTGTCATTATACGGGCAAACCCAGTACGGACACGAATGCCTAAGCCTATACATAAAGCAATCGAGTTGCACAGTTGCCGTGCCCGTAGCAACCGGACCACCGTGTTCGGTACATACTCTGGCAAAGCCGGAACGAAGGAATTCAGCAAACGCAACGACGACGGGACCCGATGGCATCAAACGACGCCAAAGAGAAACCTTTTCTTTCAACCAGCTGTTTCACCAGAGCAGGGCAACAGCGCTTGGTTGTTTCGGGCTTTTTTCATCGTTGTTTCGGGTTTGTGGATCGTTCTTCCGTTTTTGATTTTCTGGCCATGTCGTCTGCTTCGTTTTTTTTTTTTGGTGTTGTGTCAATGGATGGAGGTGGGACGTTTGGTACGTCGGAAGCGATGAGTTTTGAGAGTTTTTGCTTGCTGTTAGAGTTCTTTGGGTCAAACCTAAAAATAAAAGGAATGAAAAACAAACTGCTTGTGGTTGGGAGTTTTTGTTTTGCTTGTTTCGAACTTAATTTTAAATTTTGAATTTCATTTTCAAGGATTTTGCAAGGATTCTAGGAGTATGGCGTTTGTTCGAATGAAATTAGTTCGATAAGTAAGTCTTTAGTATAAAGGTAAAACACTTTATATTCGCATCCCTAAAAGACTTATCTTCCAGTTGGCTGTTTCATCGTCTCACAATACATTATTCACTTGATCTTTCTCGACACACACACACACACGAAAAAAAGGAGCTACAAACAAAAGGACATCCACTTGCGCTGCTGTATCTCATGTATAATAAACCAGCTGCAGGGATAAATCTTGGTTTGTGCTTCATATTTGAACCCATCGTTCGGGTTCGGTTCCAACACGCTGTACGGTGGAAAACGCTCGCACTACTACTGTTGCCAAAAACCTATGCGAGGCCCCCCCGAACCCAGAACCTACGCCAAATTTTTCTCGGTAGTATGGTATTCCTTTGTAAAATGGTTGAACCTCCCCGGGGGGGTCGTCCCGCACCGAGTCGGGTGGAATGTCTGGTGGAAGGCTACCCGGCGCTCTGGTGCTTGTGAGTCCACCATAAGCTGACACGGTTTGCCATTGCACGCTGTCCTGTGTGCTGGAGTGGCTTTCCCATCCTGTGTGTGTGTGTGTGCATGTACATCGAAGCCCGGTTGTGCGACATGGCGTCATCAACCAACGACCTCGGTCGACGCTATTTTATGTACTCCGGTTTGTACCTAACACACCGCCACATCGCATATCCATCCATTCGGTGTAGTCTGCTCGGAGGCTTTTCTCTGTCCTCTTTCCGAGAAAAACTTTTCCATTCGAGTTCTGCGATTACACACACACACACAGGATGAAGCTCATGAGGAGGCTAAGGAGTGGGGGATGCGAATGCTTACCCCGTGCACTCCCAACAGCGTCAAAGGCAAAGGAGCTGGCGCTCCAAAGGATGCCGGTGATGTGCATTGCGTCTTTGTGTGTGTGTGCGTGTTTGTGTGCGTCCGATTGTGTGGGTGAATGAGAAAGGATTTCAATCCAACCGAAGCGAACCATCCAAAGGACGACAAGAAGGAATATCACTTTATGTAGATTCGGTTCCGACCCGTAACTGGGCGCCCCCATCCGCACCGGGACCGTCCACCGGAAGACTGCTGGGTCGGCTCACGCGATCCTTGCTTACCAGACGGTTGAGTTTCAACCCCGTAGGAATATAGGGATGAAGAGCGGAACAGTGGTGGGCGCAACAATGAACGGTAGCTTTAACATTATGAGCCTTAGCCGAGAGCGTACACGCAAAAAGGCCGAAAGGATGAGGCGAATGAACGTGTGTGTGTGGCTAAAGTTTATTCCCGACCGTGTTTCGTCGTTCTGGCTTCGGCCTCGGGAAGGATACATAAAACCGTTGACGATAGCTGTTGGACATGGGATGGGAAGAGTTGTTAGTAAGCGAGTGCGAACGAAAGCGAGATAGCGAGGGAAACCCTGTAGTGAGGTGTAGTGTGGCGTTTTGGCACGGTTGCGCTTGCCGATTAACGGAAAACTTTGGGCCGCGTGTATATTTCACAATTCCCGCCCCTCTCCATCTCCTTCAGCTCCATCCCCTTCCCTTTCTCCATGTTGCTTTAATTTCCAGTGTCCTTAAACATTCTCGCGTAGTCCTTCGCTTCCTGCGAAGACCCCGGGGAGTTGTGGGTGAGCTTCATGGCGAAACGTCAAGCAAACGAGTTCGAAGGCGAAGAATGTTTCGTCCGTATTGTATTATATTGTCATGAAAGTTTGCCTTCTCGATGGCGAGTACACAGCGGATCTAGGGTGGGGGGGGGAGCGAATGGCAGGGTGTGTGGACTGCTGTACAAACTGCTTTCCCTGTGTACACACAGACTAACATCCACGCACACACAAACAGGACGCTCCTTCCTTTGCTGGATGAACCAATTTTCCGAGGCGGCGTTGTATCGCTGTCGTCATAAAACTCATCTCTTCGCCGTCGATCTCTTGCCCGTGGAAGGTTCACCATTTTTATGCCACACGAAGGAGAGGTTTAAAACGGGGGAGCAGGGGGACCGGTGAGAAGAGAATGGGCGGTGAACGGTACTGACTGCTGCTGCTATACCACGCCGAGAAGCAATCTGGCATCATCAATTCTCGCCAGTTTGGCAATTAAAGTCATCTTCACCGCGGGATTCTTCGATATCCGATCCACCTAGGTGAATGGTCGTATGCCCAAGACGAGTGTTGGCTTAAACAATCGAATCGTTTCGTCGTTCGTTTGTTGAGTTTTAACTTTTGCTGTGTGAAGTTAACGTTTGAGGGTGTTTTGCTTATTGTTGGTGCCGTGACCAGGATTGCTTTACTTATGATTATTGCATTTAAGGATGGTGTATGTTATATTGTAACAAAAACAAGTACAAATTGGATATTTACAAGCAACAAAACATTAAACATTATTAAATCATAAAAACAAACAATAAAAACATGCATGAATCAAATGAAGAGAAAACTTTTTGCAAAACAAACAAACAA
The DNA here is from genome assembly GCA_002091835.1 of Anopheles maculatus. NCBI lineage: Eukaryota > Metazoa > Arthropoda > Insecta > Diptera > Culicidae > Anopheles > Anopheles maculatus. The sequence goes on along the minus strand of KZ063497.1, from coordinate 25,391 downwards.
AACTGAGAAAAAACAAACTCAAATCACATTATTGGCGTAAGACAAAGCCAGAGCAATAATAAAACATAAAAAGGCATACAATCTGTAAAAAAGAGAAGCAAACAGCATTGATCAAAAAAGTTTGCCTGAGGTTCAAAATAGTAAAAAAAAAAACCACAAAACTAAACCTCCGACTAGTTGCAAGGATCGTACAAATGGATCTCGGGAGCTTTGAACCTTCCCTAACGTCTCACCATTTTCGCATACATTGTGTGTGTGTGTGTGTGTGTGTGTGTGTGTGTGTGTGTGTTTGTGTGCACCCCCTTTTACCCCCCCATTCATTTGCCAGTTTCGGTTGGCACAATGCCAGTCGGGGTTCGGCCAGTTTTCGCCTTCGGTTTACCTTTCGTACCAGCAAGCGCGCTTCATCAAAGTTGACGGAATGTTGGGAAATGGGATACAGGATCCGTAACAGAAGCTTTTTTTTATTCCGAGCGTTGGTATATGCAGAAGCATTTTGTCCTAGGATGTGTGTGCCTGCGTGTGTGTGTGTGTGTCCCTTACGTGTACAGATATGTCTCTGTCGATGGGCACGTGCGACTTCTATGTACTACTATTAGGGAGGTTCTCTCTTTCTGTCACTCGCTCCATTTCCATCCCATGGGTATTATTTATTATTCTGGCTAGCTCTCCGTACTATGGCGCTATCTATGAGTGTTTTTCTTTTTCTTTACTTCAGCCCTCCTCCCCTTGCTTCGTCTACATTGACTATTCTTCTCCTGCTTTTCTCACCGCCCGTTGTTGGTGTTGTTGAGTTTTTGTGACTTTTTTGCAGCAGCGCTCGATCAAACAGTCGGTTCCATCCCGTAAGGTCTTACCGACACAGACACACATACACCTACACAGCTAGGCACACATACAGGGCTCCATTTATCCTCCATTAACTTTTGTCTCCACGCACTGTACCCATCGTTTAACGTGATGGATAGAACGAAGCACTATGGTGTCTTTCTTGTGCTTTCATTGTTTCTTCAACGTTTCCCGTGCGCTCTAGGATTGTGAACATACGGTTGGTTTTGTCTGTATGCTAAATTTGCGCTATGAACGATATAAAACCAATTCATTTTTTTAAGGAATATCAGTTCGTAATACACAACATCAAACTACTCCCACCAAAATGTCAATTGTGCAACCTTCCGTGGCTTGTTCTTTCTGAAATTGTTAATTCTCTTATCGATAACTGAATACATTACTCCGTAATAAATAAAAGAAATTATTGGCATGCTTCGATTTCCCGCGAATCCATTTGATGCCACAATTGTGCACCTTACTGTACCGAGAAATTGCGAAACCATCGACAATTTAAATTTTGTCAAACCAACAACGTTCCGCAAGATATCAAACGGACGGCGGAATCTCGTACACGCACGTGCTCTCCGGCTCGGCTGTATTGAAAACGGAAATTTCATTTGAAAATCGGCTCCCACAGCTCGCCGTGCTCGGGACTCTTCATCATGCCGGTAATGGTCGGACCGCTTCGCTTTCGGTTTTTAGGGTCGCTGGCTTTTTTGGTTGTTGTTGTCGCTTGCCATCCAGACCGTTGCGATGTACCAGCACCGATCCATGCTGCTCCGACGGCGCTGTTGCTTCGTCCTAACGTCGACCCGATTTGCGAGAACGGTGGTAGGACTGGATTTTTTTTGTTGTTGCTTCACGACTCCAACGGTGCCATATTAGTGTAAACCACTCGGGCCACTCGGTCCACTAGCGCAACTTCGCAACGTTTCAACTTTGTCCACAGGAGACACACACACAGACACGCCGGGCTTTACCGTCCAACTTTTTAGCTCTCCAGTGCGGCACGATGGAATGAGAGTTGTCCGTCCGGGGGTGAATGTAAAAAATGAAACTTTTCCACAAAATCCCAATCCCCTCCTTCCCCTCCTCCTCTGGGTAGACCGGGGGAACGAAGATTGCCGTAGGTGAATAGCAGAAAAAGCGAACCTGTAAAGCTATGTGGCAGTTGTTTGGAAGACCATTGGACCGTCCGCTCAAGGTTGGCCCTTTAGATAAGACTTTGAGCGGGGTATGAGTTGGTGTAGATGGGGGAAGAGGGTAACAGTTTTTTTTGCTGTTTTGTTTCATCCCACTGTGCATGCATTTGTTCGTCTTTCTTCACTTGAACTGTTCAGCCACTGTTTTCCGAAAGCGAATGGAAAAACCATCCAACGAGCGTTGTCCAGTCGGTCCATCCGCTGGTTCTGGTCAGCCAAACGACAAGGACAAGCCGGAAAAATAGTGCTCCACTCGATTCGATACGGCATCCCAATGTGGGTGTGTGTGTGCAAGTGTATGAGGAGTAAAAAATATTTGAAAAATGTGAACCCCCTCACCACCATCCCCGTCCCGTCCACCCGCGGTCGCCCATCAGATTGTTCTTTGTTGCGCACTCGATTCGGGATGATGGATCCAATATTTCGCATCCTCGACAATGTGTATGTGTGTGTGGCTGTGTACGTCAACAGGATTGGGAAATGTGTGTTTTCCCCGTGTTGTCGGTCCATCCGGTGTGCAGTAGGGAAGCAGCAGCAACAGCAAAAAATTGTATCAGCAGCGACAGCAACACCGCCTCTTTCGGAATGCTTTCTGTGGAAAGAAAAAGGGGGATTTGAATATTATTTTCTGTTACGCCACCGTATACGCTCCCAGTGTGCAGCGACGATGATGATGATATTCCATTTTGTCGTCCCTTCTTTTCATTCTTTCTACTCGTGCGCGCGCTCTCTCGCTTTCCTTCTTCTTTTCTCCCAGTTATCGGTGTTTTATCGTGCATTGATGGAATTGTGCCCGCCAAACGACCGGGCCCATGTCCGGGGTGATGGGTGAACAAATCAAATATGCGAAACACGGGACATTCGTCGAATGTGGCGGTCGATTGGAAATATGGTGCTATGACATTTCCCAAAACACATCTCCACCCCCGGGTTATGTATGGAAGCGCATGGTTTGGCTGTAGGGGCGCGAATGCATGCTAGAGTTGGATTTAGAGTTTTTTAGTTTCATTTTCTTTAACAACAAAACTGAAGTGCCTTTTGTGTGTGTGTGTGTGTGTGTGTGTGTGTGTATGTGCCCTTGACAAGTGTATCGCACTTGCTTTACAACAATCTTTCGGTTAGCGAAGCGGACGACAGAAAGGAAGGATCAATTTTATGGCAAAATTTTGGTGAATTTTACAGAACTTGTACAGATTTTTTTTAAGTGGATCCTTTGTTGATTTAAATATGAAACTAAATTTCGAGTGAAAAGCATTCGAATCACTGAAAAATTCGAAGAAAGCAACATCAAATGTTTTTTTCTCTTTCTTTGTAATTTTTTAAGTGCAACAGCTTTAAAAATGACATGGAATCGATCGTATTAGTTAGTAGATTAATTGATTTTATTTCATTAAAAAATATTCCCAGAAGCCTTTTCGGTTTTGTGGAACTTTGCTACTAGAAACAGTTGGTACAACTCTTAAAATATTCCTTTAAATATTCGAAATACTAAGAAAAAAAAAGTTATAGCCCATGATTGCATACCTTCAGGCGTTGCCAAGACAGCACATTTTCCTAAATGTACACAGCTAGAAGCAGGATAGAGGAAGATTCTTTTTCCACGCCTGCAAAGAAATCCGATATCTTTTCCAACATGTCACTAACCTTCTCCACATCTATAACAATCCCGAACAACACCCCAGCCAAACCATTTTATCTCCCACCACCGGTGCAAGTCGCCCAAGACGAAGCACATTTGCTTTATCTTCAGTGACTTTCGATTTATCTTGCGTTGACCGCTAGGCACCGCTCCCCGTTTCTTCTCACCGGCCGCCTGTACTTTTGTGTGATGGTGCCTCATTGAATTACCGAAAACCCGTACCCGTACACCAACAGACAGCTGTGGAACGGGAGGATGCTTTCTGCTGCTTGCTGGTGGTTGCCATTGTCCGGCGCAACGACAAGCTTTGCTCCATTTGTTTCTATTCGATGTGGCATCTTCAGTTGATAAAAGTTTCCAGTTTTAAAGAAGTTGCTCCTAGCAAAAGGATGCAATCCGTTTGTCCTCGATAGCTGGAACTACTTCACCGGTGTGCTAGGTACGGTCACATGCTTGCTTGCTGGGTGAGTGTTTAGTGTCACGCTTTTGAACAACTTTTCGCAAAGAGTGCTTGAGTCCTCCGAAAGCTGTTTTGCGTGCCTGGGCGTAGAATATGGAGTGACAGTGAATAACTTACTGCCAATCTTTTCGAAACTAGCGGGGCCCGTTTTGTTGTCTTTAGGACAGTGTGATTCGATTTGAGTAAGCGGACACCGTAAGCAGGCAAGAAGATATTTGCTAATTTGCATCTTTTCTCCGATGGGAGCTCCGGTTTCGCTTTCCATTTCATCGCCACAGGATTGATTGATCATTATTTCCTGCCATCGGTTCATCGGATGTTCATAAGCGGACAACAAAAATAGCGCACCCTCAGCCTTCACTCAGACTTCTGTCTCCCCTTCACTCACTCTAGTCATCATCTGTTCGCACACCGAAGGGGACTTGATTAGAGACGATGGTTCGAAAAGTGATCCATCTTCCAGTGGAGTTTGTCAGCGTCGTCCATACACCATTACTGTGTGTGTGTGTGCCCAACTACTGCTTTTGCCTTCAAATTACGCCGGACTTATTTCTGTGCGAACGAATCCGAAGCGTCGAGAAAATAATACGGATTGCGTTTTTCGCTCCGCTTTCCAGGAAAATGTGGTCGTTTTCTCGCACGACTTTCCTCTAAAAACCTCAAATTTACTTAATCGAAAACCCCAAACAGTACCAACTGGTAAGCGACCGGGATGGTGTGCGAGAGTATGTGCTGTGCGTGTGAAGCTGTGTTTACACCACTGTGGTTTGAAAATAGAACCCGAAGCACGGGAAAGAGAGGGGACGAGGTGATGAGATATGGAATAGCTAAAGTCGGCCAGGCGCCATTGGGGGTGAGTTTGTAAGCAGACGAAGGGATCCGATTCGTCGTGGTGGTTGTGGAGACGCGACGACGACGACGACGACGACAACGGTGGTGTTGTCTTGTGAGTGTGTGACCCTTTTTTGCGTCGCCATCCTGTCCTGTGCATCTGTGTGTGTCCTTATGGTTTCCTTCCAATTGCTTGCGCTGCCAATGTTAGTGGAGGGTTCAAAGTGTGCCTCGAGTCAAATTTACTTAATCGAAAACCCCAAACAGTACCAACTGGTAAGCGACCGGGATGGTGTGCGAGAGTATGTGCTGTGCGTGTGAAGCTGTGTTTACACCACTGTGGTTTGAAAATAGAACCCGAAGCACGGGAAAGAGAGGGGACGAGGTGATGAGATATGGAATAGCTAAAGTCGGTCAGGCGCCATTGGGGGTGAGTTTGTAAGCAGACGAAGGGATCCGATTCGTCGTGGTGGCTGTGGAGACGCGACGACGACGATGACGACGACGACGACAACGGTGGTGTTGTCTTGTGAGTGTGTGACCCTTTTTTGCGTCGCCATCCTGTCCTGTGCATCTGTGTGTGTCCTTATGGTTTCCTTCCAATTGCTTGCGCTGCCAATGTTAGTGGAGGGTTCAAAGTGTGCCTCGAGTGGTTACCGACGAGGAAGCATGATAAATGTCGTCTTCGTCTTCGTCAATATCACCACAGTCGCCATTGTCGCCATTGTGGTAAGGCGAAGGCACTGCGTTTGTAAGCAGAGGGAAGTTGAAATCCTGAACTCACTTCGTACGGGTCACCCAGGTGACAGGTCTTATTAAAAGAGACGCTTTAGCCGTTGATAGAAGCCTAATTAGTTAATGCTATAATACCAATTGCATACTTTTGGGAGCACAATAGTCCAATATCTACAATAAAACTCCTTAAGTTATACAATTCACAACACAAAATCATCTTATTAGCAGCTTAATAGGTTGAATTTCAATCCTGTCGCCTGAGTTAACCATCATTGTACCAATACAAACAGGACCAGGAATCAGACTCGAAGAGTCTCCCTTCGCTTTACCACCGGCCACACAAGATCTGCAACAAAGACAAACAGTTGCAGACGATGAATCAGGGTCTGAGCGATAAGTTATGCCTCGAGCACTGATAATAATATTGGATAAACTCAATTCCAACCATGGTTACGGGAAGGGTGGATTTTAGACGATTATCCTCCCAGTCGCAAGCAAGCATGACTCATACGACTGTACAGTTTCGATCTGTGTGCTTCGATCGAACGTCTTCTTCGCCTCAAGTGTCCGCAATATTTATTGTTACTTTGTGGCTTGTGACGGTCCTGCTATGCGTTGCGCATTGTACTGTTGGTCGTAATTGTTATTAACACAACCCCGGCACAGCAAGTGTTGTACTGTGCAGTGTGGCGCGTGTGCTCCCATTTGATTTACTGCTTTTACTGTGCAAAGACCGGGTCTGTATCACCTAACTACTCTGGTGGTTAAAATTCCTACAGGACTTCGGACACTCGGTAGCACAAAAAAGGGGTCAAGCATGTCGTAGAATCCTCCGAGGGAAAAAAAGGGAGCTAAGAATTTATACGGAGAGTAAGAGAGAGAGCGAAAACACACACCATAACTTGCTCATAAAAACCATTTTCGTTTGATTTACCGAAAAAGGGTTTAAGCGATTTTACTTGCTATGTGCCGTTCTCCGGCTTTTTGTGCTTAAGGTTGTTGCAAGGACCGTGGGGTTTGTCATGTTTATAGATTTTCGTTAATCTTACTTTAGATTTTTTTTTTTTTGTAAAACAAAAACAACAAAAACCGAGGGCGGAAAGTGTGAAGGATACTTGCAAAAAAACGTCTCGCCAGTTGTCGTTTGGTGAACGCAATTGGGAAACAGAACATTTGGTAGCAAGAATTTGAACTGATGATTACATTATGTCACACAAGCGAAGGTGGCAGTAAAAGGGGGAAAAATGAAGTTAGTAAGGAATGAGAGGTAAAAAAAAGGCACAATACCCAAACAAGCTGCACATTTATTTTCTCCCCAACTCTAACAGCAGCGCAAAGAAAGATCGAGAGAGAGAGAAAGAGAGAAAAAAATACATAACAGACAGATAAACAAAAACTAACCGGACGGTCCCTTCTTCGGTAATTAATGATGAAAACTCCGGACCATTCGGGCTAACTTTTACGGTCACCGTGGAAGAGTAATTTCGTCCCATTATGATGTAACCTTCGTCCACCGGTACCGAGACAGAGAATGGCACTTGTTAAAAGCATGCAATTTGTATCAGCAAAACCCTCCCTCACTCACGCAAATATCAAGAACCTTCTCTGCACTTGTTTTATTACCGTAGAACACTGTGAAGAAAAGCAATGGTTTGCAAAATAAATTAGATCATTCTCCTTTTTTTTTCTTGTGACAACAATGTCTCTTCTTCTCTGTTGCATTCCCGAGCTCGGTATTAAAATATTTCACAATAATAAAATAAATAATCTCACAATAACAACCATCCAACAAAAACTTGGTGAAAAATCCACGTCCGGACGAATTTTCTTACACTATTCTTCACTCTCCATTCCACGACGCCGCCAACGTTTGACCTTACGAGATAAATTAACCAAACCAATAAAAACAATGAAACAACAAACCACCGAAAAGGGCATCAAACGTTGAAACAAGATACCCGACAAAAGTTCAACATTATCTTTCATCGGTTCGCTTCCCTCGCTGTTCACTGCCACAACCCGGCGTGACCTACGGATACGAAACCGGCACGATTCAATTAATCATCCCATGCCCTCAGAGTCACTCTCTCGCTCGCTCTCTCTATATCTCTTGAACACGAAGTCCGCCAATTTCTTGCACGGTCTAGCCACCAACTAATCGGTGGAAATCGGTTTGGAAAATTAGAAAATTTTCATCGATTGCCCATGGGAGCGCAGCGGTCGGTCGGTGTGCGAAGAATGAAGAAAAATCGACACAAGGACACACTGTGGCTGTGGGTTTGTCCTTGTCGTGGAAAAAAGCGGTCAAATAGGATGACAGGAAGACACAACAGAAGGGAGCTGTTAGTGTGTGTGTGTGTGTTTGTGTGCGAGTGTATCCTCCATCCGCCCGACACTCACGATGCGCCACCGCTACTTCTGCGCGGGGCAAGGACATTTAAATCATCGCCGAACAATGGTCGAGTTAGATGGGCTGCTAAGCGCCGCTAGCAACAGGAACCGGAGCAACACTTGGAAAGGAGCGCCTTCGGATGCGGGGTTTGGTAGTGCGAACGGTGAACGGTCCCTTCCTTACTTTACTGCGAATCCAATTTCCCAACCTCGAGTGTGAGAAAATCGAGTGAGTAATGAAGGGTGAGAATGAGAGGGTGAGATAATAAAGAATAAAACATGTCCACCCCTTAAGAGGAGGCTCTAGCCGAAGCGTCTTCTCTCTATCGCTGACTCTCTCGCTCTCCCTCTCTTTCTCTCACTCGCTCATCCTCATTTATTGCCTTTCTATTAAAGGCTCCCGGCCTTAGATCGTCTGCATTAATGGTATGCGTGTGCGACCCGAAAATGCCAAAGCGATGTGCGGCCGGGGGCTTCGTACGACGGGAAATGGCCCTCCGGAAAATTGGGCAAATGGTTGCGCAGAATGTATGGTTGCGATGTACTCACACATCACCCGTCATCCCCGCACCAGGCACAAAGGCAACAACCACCAGGCGCGGGACACGTAAATCAATACACACATGTTCGACATAACCGATGAAATTATTCCGAAGGGAAATTCGAGAATATAGAGACACACACACACATGCAGACATGGCACACAGACGAGCGTTGCGACGCTTTGGCTAATCGGGAACGAAGTGAGTCGTCATGTCACGTCGGGTTATGCTCTCGATTTTATCAAGCCAAGGCAAGCCACTGTATTAGGTGAAGTGCATAGATTCACCAAACACACACAAATAATCAATCTTAGCCTATCATTGAGAATGTAAGGACGAAAAGTGTTTTTGACGGTTCAACGTGAACAATGCAACACTTGTCACACCATGATTGATCTTTTTTTTTTCTAGGGAAGCTACGGGTTTACGTGTGGAATAATTTTGATAGATTTGTGGTGCGATTTGCATACATGTAGGCTAATTTTATAACAATTTATTTTGATGTGATGATGATGATTATTTAGTCTATGATGAACTATGCCAGTTTTTGTACCGTTGGCTTTAGAAAATCTGTCAAAATATCTTTCAACTGCGTGACGGCTAATACTCGACAAATATCAACAGCTTCTAACTTTAAAACTCTAAAAGAAAGAAGATTCTTCGCCTAAAGGTATGCAATTTTCATACCAACATAGTCTCATTTCTTTAAAATTCTCATAATTATTTCCATTTTACGGGCTTAAATTTATTTTTCGTACTTCTGAAATCTCAAAAATATCCCTAAACCAGGACCAATCCGATCCCTTGGTTAGTAGACTCAAAAATGGCACAAAAAACACACACACCAATTGCAAGACGTCAACAAGGCGCACAAGAAGCCGCAGGTTGTTCCAGCAAGAGTTTTTCCTCGGTTTATAAAGCCAACTCCCGATACGCAATACCCATCCTGTACGCCGTACTTAAATAAAAGCAGCAGAATCCAGAATATCCATCCATCATTACTATAATCACGAGAGCGAGTACAAGTACGAGCGCGTCATCTTATCGGGCGTACATCGACAATCGGTTGCGCTGCCTGTCATTCCCGTGCCTCCATTCCATGCCCATTCCATGACGAAATATAGACTGTCATGTTTGTCCCAGGCCAGTAGCAGGGTGACAGTTGTCAACAGATTTAGCCACCCCGACCCGAGTAAGTTTTGTTGAACGAAGCGAACCAACACAAAAAAATTGATTTGTGTTCCCGGTGTGTTCCCTAATGGAAGGGATCCGGTTTTTCGCCACAAGGATTGTTTTGTGAGTGGTTAGAGCCCGTCCGGAGGGAGGAAAAGGTTGGTTTGGTTTTGTTGAACCGGGAGGGAATTATGATTATTTGTTTACGGTTGCTGGTTTACCGTCGTCGTCGCCATCGTCCACAGCGTTGGCAGTGTGATATAAATTATTTATTATAATCGAAACCGATACTACAAATTACTTCGATAGGCTGTAATTATTGTATCGCCATATCCTGCTTCGCTCACCTATGTAACGATTTCTAATCGGTTTCGATCGGATGCGTTCATATCATTAGATATTCTTAATCGCATCAGAAAGGTGTCTAGAATCGCTTCAAGTGGGCACTCATCGCCGGCGGAACATAACGGGCGGCCCGAGCTGCTCATCGATGCTTCGCAGTGCAACAATAAATAATCGAGCTCATCCGATTAAATGAGACGGTGCGAGTGGTTACATCATGTACCAAACATCGCTCACTTCAACTTCAACTTCATGCGCTCCCGTACTCCCATATGCTTCTCAATTTCCGACATTACTACCGGATAATCTTCGGTGATTTGCAATGCAACCGTATACCGTGAGGGTTGTCTGAATAGGGTGGTAGGGGATGTAACCCCGCAAAGGGGTAAAATAAACACTGGAACAGAGTGAAACGTTTCGCCGAATACATAGGGTGTGACGGAGATAGAGAGAGAGCGGGAGAGAATTCGAGCCTACTGAACGCGGCACCCGAACAGCGACACAATCCTTGAAGTGAGTTCCGTAAGGACGAACGTTGATAGCAATTTTCCCCTTTCTGCAATAGTAGTGGAAAGCGTTTCCCTTTGGTTCCCCTAACTAAAGGAGAAATATTCGAATCGACTCAGTCACTCACGCTGTATACGTGCGTGAGAGTGAGAGCGTGAGAGACATTCAATCGTTGTTGCGTTGATTTGCCTTTTTTTTTTTTGCTTCAACCCTGCAACCATGCGTACTGGCGAGGGTCAAACAACAGGAAGGAAGGAAAAGCGACCGGGGGAAAACACGCGGCATTAAATATGTTTGTTCGGCTTTTGTGTCTCGATTTCTCGGGCTTTCTCCACCAAACAGCAGACGGTTTTCATGCCAGAGTGAGACGATTAGGGGTGACGATTGTGTGTGTGTGTGTCTGTTGTGGTTGCTTGTATGAGTGTGACGGGTTTGTTTGTATTCATACACAACCGGATCGCTTAGGTACACATTTTGTTTTGCCCCCGATATTTATGTCGTTATTAACCGACGAATAACGCGAAACAGGGAGCATAGTGAGCACCGCCATCGCTCACCCATTAAGTGGAAACTCACTCAGCACACACTCACCAGACATTCACCGACCGTCACTAATACACTGCCGCTTTATAAACCTCGTTAAAGGCGAGCTTTTGCCGATCGGAAAAAGGACAAACCTGAAATCACTGTTGCTCGTCGGCATAGTGGTTTTTTTTTTTTCGGCCGTATTTCCACCAACTGCGAGGGAATAGATTACCGAACGACCATTTTGGAAAACAAGGGGGTGGAGAGAAGGGAGGTGGGGAAAGAAGGAACGAACCTACCGAGTGTCCTTTTGCCGTCGGAGGATGTGCGTGAGGTTGGAAACAAGGGGGATGACTTTCCGAGAAGGCCGGAAGAAGAAAATGGGTAGAGAGCACAACAAAAAAAACAGCCGAAGAAAAGACGGGAAAACACATTCGAGTGCGGAAAAATGGGATCAAGGATATAATCAAAGATAATGTGAAACCATACCGCCCTAGGCCCAAAACCTGTTATGTCCCCGGAGGGAGGCAAAAAAAAATGGACCCGAAGTGGCCTTCGTCGCCCAAGGAAAGTGAACGCGTGTGCGTGTGTGTGTTGCGCCCGCACTGGTGAACTACGCAATATAGCACGCACGTGCATGGGTAGCGCGTGGGTATCGGAGCCGGTTGGATGGGTGGGAGGGGGGTGGGAGAGTTAGGTGAGTTTGTGTGGATTTGATGAAGGAAAACCGTTTTCTGCCGCTTTTGTGTTTGCTTGCTTGTTTTGTTTTCCTCACCATTATTCCATTTCCGATGATGCGGAGGACCGATGACGGTTGCTGATGTTGATTGTTGTGCTCTTCGCCACGATCGGACACGGACCGAGCAGCGTGCAAGAGAGACATGAAATGGAATTGATGGATGCGTATATAGGGGGGGGGGGGGGGGGTTTGGGGATTTTTT